>JAJOZX010000828.1:287500-480000 GCA_023014485.1 Bathynomus jamesi | reverse complement strand
CTGGCTGATTCTGGCTGATTAGGAGCCTATAAAACAACGCCTACTCGGCTGAAGTCTTAATATGCACTTGGCTCCTGCCAGGTGAACACCTCTCCTCCTTTCTCTCCTCCTTTCTCTCTGGCCCTTTGGGGGGAATAGCTTGGGGGAGAACTCCGCCCCCAAGTTGCATGCCCCTTGCAACCCCGGTTGGCAACAAAGGCCAGTACTCTTTTTTTTTCTTTTTTTTTGGCAACCCATCCCCCCTTTGCAACATTACATAATAACTTGCAACATTCTTGCACTCCCCTTTTTCGGCTATACTACTCGAGTCAAATGATGGAATTCAGTTTTACTCGTGATGTTGGCAATGGGATAGTTTTCATGTTTTCTTTGAAACTGTTGACATTTAAGTTTGGGGGCTGTTCTGCAACCCTCCTTTTCAGCAGTATCAAAACAGGATATATATATATATATATATATATATATATATATATATATATATATATATATATATATATATGATACACACAGACAGTGCATGGAACAAGGAACTCTTCTGGGATAATTAAATCCACTATAGTCCGAATAAGTAATGGTAAATGACAAATACCATAGTTTTTCTTTTTCATGATGCTAGCCCGACGTGGGCAACGGGTCACTCGCAAAGAGGTCCCATAAATATAGCTTCCCTCACCAGCTATCTGCAAAGCAGACAGGATCCAGCTTTGGGACATGGATCTAGGGTTTAAAGCACCTAGCCCTGCTACATTTAGAACCTCAATATAAGCAAAAGACTCGCTGCCTTCACGTCAGATTGAATGCATCAAAGAAAAAGAAAAAGGGGTAACTATTATATTTTTAGCCAAAAACCAAAACTTAAACCTCAACTGGCAGAATTGAGCGTCCACTTTTCAAGGCACATAACGTGTCTGTGTGTATCATAAAAAACTCAGGGGACCATTCTGAGTTCATTCCCATATATTATATATAATATATATATATATATATATATATATATATATATATATTACACATTTTTTTGTTAAGTTCAGGAAAGCTTCATTTATTCACTTTAAAATTCATGGCCATCCTCAAATTGGGTTATCATCCAATTAATTTTTAGCCATATTATTTCAAATGAGTAAGCTTTGTTATTAAATTAATTTCTGGATGAGTCTCGCCATGAGGATAGTTAATCTTTGTTCAGATTACATTTTTAGATAATTCCTCCGCAAATTTCGGCGGTCAGTTCGATCCTCCAAGCACGAGCTCATAATCCTTGTTAGCCACGAATAGTCAGAGGTTACTATCAAACCAAATAAATTAGGAGCGGCGGATATATCTCAATTACCCTTCCACCCTCGTTAGACCTGGCTTGGGACTGTGTTGCTGGATCAACATTTTATGTTGTTGGTATTGGATCTCTCGGAAGATTGGGATACTTTGAGAGTTTCCTTTCGTTGGACATTCTTCATGGACTTAAGGAACGTTTTTTGCTCCATTTGCAGTATTCTTATCGTGTTTTTCTTGGGATTTCATTTTTGATGAGTGGGTGAACGTTACAGCGTCTGGCTCTATAAAGTTTATGAGGTGGAAATGTGATGTGAGGACATGCGGGCTTGTATCTAATCGATGTTTATTCGTTTGTGAGAAGGCATTACATAGTTTAGAAGAGTCGGAATATTACATTTTATGTTTTTAATAACGGCACGTTGAACAGTAATTTCCAGTAGAAATTGTTTCGTATGAAATGAAACTACGAAAAAGGGAGAAATTATCTTTCAACACTGTATATTGATGCATTAAGGTGGAAGCGTTTCTAAATTTGCTATTTTTTATGCTTTTCAGAAATATACAGGTTGTCCACAAAAGAATCGTACATATCTCATTTGAAATGAGCTAAATTTGTATGATTCGTGGGAGAGTATTTTTATGTACCGCATGCTACAATCGTTATAAAATATTAATCTGATTGTTAATCTTTTTCGAGATAATATTATGTAGTTTGTACAGGCCAGGACTGAATACTGTATGTGGAATGGATTTTATGCATATAGTTTCTAATATATTTTTCTATTAAATTGTTGATTACACTGTAACACTGATTCTGTTTATATAGAATTTTTTGTTTTTATATGCATTTGTGGGTGCTGAGTCCACATCTGGCCTTGGTTTGTGTGTATCATCAATGGTTTCAGAGATAATCCATTTTTCATGTTTTACCAGTATAATGTTGTTATGGGCGCAGCAATATCAGAATAATCAGGAATTGTTGAGAACAATCCGGATGTTCGTTGACAGTTTCTTGCTCTAGAAATTGCCCGAAACTTCCACTGTGCTATATAAAGAAGAGCGCAGTCTGAGAAGTCAGTAAGTGTGAGCACACAAAGAAAGCAGGTTGTTTGATGGTTACCAGCACTGAGGTACTGTGTTTCTGTGCTGACGATTTGAGTGTTATCGATCCTTTTTTATTGCGAACATTATTTCAGTGTTGTGAATACATCTTTTTTCTGGAATCTGTAATATGTTGCAGATTTAATAACTCCTCTCTCTATATCTGCAGGTTATGATTAATGTAGTACAGTTTGGTAAAGAGAATGGCAGCTAGAGCTTGTAAACACTCGCCGGATATATTCTGCTACGTTTGTGGGTATTACACAGGCCCCAAGCAAGTATCGCACAAGATTGTGAAAGGCACCAAGTTCTGGATCGCGTATCGGCTCTATTTTGGTATGCCTATGGGTGACCAAAATAAGCCTTGGGCACCCGATGTGATCTGTGGAAAGCTGCCGCTCCACACTTGAAGGGTGGCTGCGGGGAGCACGTAAGGCAATGCCCTTTGCGGTACCCAGAATATGGAGAGAACCAAAGAGCCACCACGACGATTGCTACTACTGCATGGTAGATGTTTCTAAGTACAGGAAAGTTAAAGGAAGGCAGACTCTTCAGTATCCAAGCATAGCGTCGTCCATAGCTCCTGTACCACATGGCGAAGGTCTTCCAATACCACGTCCACCAGAACAGGTATCTATCCATTACTTTACCTTCTGTATTTACAGACTGTGGGTCATTATTTGTCGATTTTTCTTAGTGCTGATGCTCTTCTACATATATAGCTATGCCTATATTTTGTTTCTTTGCTTTGCAGGTTGAAAATGAGGATGCACCTAGCTCATCTGAGATGTCGGCTGGTGAGGACAGTCATGAGAATATACAGTAACTTTCAGTACAAACCCTCACTTTCCAAATCAGAGGGAATTGGACGACTTAGAGATAGGGGTCTGACGAAATCAGGGTCTGAGCTTCTGACCTCCAGACTCAAAGAGTGGAATTTGCTTGGAGAAGACTGCAAGAGCACTGGATACCGAAAGCGGCGTGAAGAGTTTGCAAGGTTCTACGATGTCAGTGGCGCTCTCTGTTATTGCAGCGAGGTTAATGGTCTATTCACAGCTATTGGGTTAACACACATACCCTCAGAGTGGCGTCTGTTTATTGACAGTTCAACTCGGGGTTTAAAAGCTGTTCTACTCCACAATGGGAACCAATATCCATCTATACCAGTTGCACATTCTGTTCAAATGAAAGAGGACTATGAAAATGTCAAACAACTGCTCACTCAAATCAGGTATGAACAATATAACTGGGACGTGTGTGGTGATTTCAAAATGAGTGGTTTCCTGTTAGGTTTACAAGGAGGGTTTATTAAATATTCATGTTTTCTTTGCCTGTGGGATAGCAGGGCTTCAACTGAGCACTATAAAACAGTTCAGTGGCCTCCACGTGAAGGACTGCAACGAGGAAAGTACAATGTACTCAGGGAACCTCTTGTGAAGCCTGACATAGTTCTGCTACCACCTCTTCATATTAAGTTGGGTCTAATTAAGCAGTTTGTAACTGCGTTAGATTTTGGAGGGGAAGTTTTCCAACAGATTCGGGTCATGTTCCCTAAACTCTCTGAGGCCAAAGTCAAGGCGCTGTTGAATTCAAAGAACCTTGAAGCCAAGATGCCTCCGATCAAAAAAGAGGCTTGGTGTGCTTTCCGTGATGTGGTTTGTGGGTTTTTAGGCAACCATAAAGTACCAAACTATAAGGAGTTAGTGTCAAACTTGATTAAGTGCTATGGCAAAATGGGGTGCCGTATGTCTTTAAAATTACACTATCTGCATTCACATCTAGACTTTTTTCGTGATAACCTGGGCGATGTGAGTGAAGAACATGGCGAAAGATTCCATCAAGATATTCAAACGATGGAGAAAAGGTACCAGGGCCATTGGGATGCTTCCATGATGGGAGACTACGTATGGTCGCTGATCAGAAAGGATAAGAATGTTCATACGCGGAAGTCGCGTTCTTCAGTGCATTTTTAAGGAACACACTGCATAACGAGGCTTGTTATTCTCTTATCGGTTCTCCTCATGATATATATTATATCCTTTGCGCCATTTTGGGTTTGTCAAACAATTTTGGCTCAATAAACATTAATTTCCAATAGTGTTTTTATTTTCAGAAAATATTTGTTAGCTTTCTTTATATACTTTGCCATATGAAAAGTGTGATAACCTATATTTTTGAAACGGTTGATGATAGAGCAAAACCAATATCATTTTTGGAATCAGCGCCCCGAAATCATTAAAAAACGACAGAAAAATCACAATAAACAAAATATTTCAAATTTTGTTACCCAGTGTTGATTCTGTGGTCGTTATTTATTTTATGGAGAAATATTGAACTATTATTTCTAAAGTGTGTGACATTTTGTTTGGTCTCTTTTCCTCTCGTTTTTAATAGCTCTCTCGTTAAGCCGATATGCTTTAAATTACAATCTTTACAACCAAGACTGTAAACAGAACCTATTTTTGGCGGACTATTTCTAAGCAACACACTTTTTATGGTGATTTTATAATTAAAACTAATTAATTTTTAAGTTTCCCACTTTTGGCACACGCTCAAGTGGTTTATGGTATCGCATATTTAAAATGTTAGTTTCAACTGGTTATTTTGTTTTTGTTTGATAGTAAGTTTTAGCTAGTTTTAAACAGCCTTCCAAGAAATAGTCCCGCTAACTTAACAAAGCTTATTATTTCCTTTGTTACAAATCATATTCAAACTCAATTCCTCGTTCAAGAATTCGAGGCTGACAATTTTAAGAGCCCTTTAAAGATGAAGAAAACTCCCATTTTGATAATGTTTCAATGATGTGAATAATAATGAACGTACGAATTACTGCTGGTTGGCTTCCTGTATATTTTAAATTTAAACGTATAATTTCTTGTTACGACCAAATCCCAAAAATAGTATGGATTCCTCTCTTTCCAGCTCTTTGGTGAATTTAATGAATTTATTAAGTTTGAGGAGGAATTCATCAAGATTTTGGGCAGAAGGCCATATGCAAATTATATTATCAGTATGTCTGTACCATTTTAATTCAGAATCAATAATTTCACGAAAGATTTTTTATTAAAAATATTCCGTGTATAATACAGGGCTATTCAAAATGATTCACCTGATTTCAAATGAGAATATTTTTTAATGTTACAAATACAGTGTGATTTGTGATACATCAACCAAAAGAAAAACTGTCCAAATTTTGTCTCTCACCTCATAAATGCTCTATGTGACTTCCCCTAGTTACACGAGCAACGTCGACACGATAGTCGAATTCCTCCCATACTCGCTCCAGCATGTCCGTTGTCACTGACTCTACGGCAGTAACAATGCGAGTTCGGAGCTCATCCAAAGATGTGGGCAACGGTGGCACGTACACAGTATCCTTAATTAACGTACCCCCAAAGGAAGAAGTCGCACGGTGTAAGATCCGGCGACCTAGGGGTCGATTTACAGCTCGAAAACTGCAACACACAAAACGCTTTCTGCTGTGCGGACGCCATTTTCACACTGACTGTTTGTTGCTAGGCTAGGCCACGGCGTGACTTTGGAGCCCTCTCGCGGTGATCTTGTAAAACTCGGAGATTTCCTCTTTCATGTGGTGTATGCCCAGTTGATGCACGGTTGATAGGTACGGAAGTATTCTCAGTTGAAATCGGATGAATTATTTTGAATAGCCCTGTACGTACGTATGTTGGAAAGAACCGGAGAGCGGAAATTCCTCATCGCCAGACATTACAATCTTCAATACAAAGTTCGGTTAATTAAAGTAACCAAATCTATTTGCGGTGAATGGAACTGTTCTCTCTCTTTCAAAAGTACTGATATGATAAATCATCTAGTGGAACTTCGGTAAACGGGGGATGTACGTCAAAAGCTCACGAGTCTAAAATTACTCGGCTAAGGAAAGGCTTTTAATTTATTATTCGGGTCCAGATTATTATTTACGCGCAAATTAGAAATTGTTCCAACAAGTTGGATAAATAATTTAACCATTTTGATAATTTGTGGGCTACAGAATTGACTGAACCTAATAATTAATGGGTTCCATTGCTACACAGTTTTGGCAAGACCATACAAAGTAAGGAAGAGACCCATTAATTGTTGATTTTTTTTAATTATACTTGGGTAAGCTTTAAAAAATTTCCTGAGAGTACTATGAAATAATTTCTTAATGGTATATAAGGGGGTTTTATTGAGTGAAGTGTACGTATCCGAGTGGAGAGGGAGCCTGATATACATTGTTTTCTGTCTTTAATTTTTGTTCATTCCTTGAGAAGGTTTTGTAGAGATGAAAGCGCTCGAAATAGTTTTTTTATTTTCCTTGCGAGTTACACACACACACACACACACACACACACACACACACACACACACACACACAGAGTTGACAAAAGTAAATATACACCTTTGTTTTTCCAATTTTTTTTATTTAATTATGAAAGCCAATAAACATTAAGAAACCAATTGAATCAATATATTTAAAATACTGTTCCTTTCCCCTTTGCATTTATCGATTCAATAAATTTATTATTTATTGAATTTTTTGATCAAATCAAAATTTTTTTGGAAAAAACCAAAGGTGTCCATTTACTTTTGCCAACTTTGTGTGTGTATATATATATATATATATATATATATATATATATATCGAGAGGCAAAAGCGAACACTATTCCGCAAAAGAAGAGTAGCAGCAACGAAGTTAGTTAATTGCACAGATAACAACACCAGAAAAAGGGATACAAGTAAAATTGGAGAGTATAGACAGAGAAATACAAATCCTAATTAAGGGTGATTTAGGGAGGGAAGATGATGATGCGGTGAAAGCACAAAAAGATAACCCAAAATACTTCTACAGCTTCGTGAAAAGAAAAGTAAAAACACGAGCCACTGTCGCACCCTTAAGGAAAGAAAATAATGAGCTCACCGACGATCCAAAAGAAATATCCGAAATATTGAGAGTTCAATATGAATCAGCTTTCATTGAATACCCCAAAAAGTGAGAAAACAATACCTAACAGAAATTCCGTTTTTGAAGAGGAATTAAATGGAGAGTATATTCTGATTTTGAATTTACCCCGGAGGATATAGCGAGAGCTCTAGGACAAATGAAATCACATTCAACTGCGGGTCTGGAAAAATAAAATGTTTTGTTGATTAAAAACAGCTACACCCCTTTATTGGATTTGGAGAAGATCCCTGGACACTGGGGGAAGACCGAACATAGTAAAAAGAGCAAACATTGCCCCAATATATAGTGGGAGGGGGATAGGTCTCAAGGAAAGAACTATAGATTGATGTCACTGACATCACATCTCACCAAAATATTTAAAAGAATAGTCAGGGAGAAAATATGACACTTTTGAGAGGGACAGAAAAGATTTAATGAGAATCAGCAGGATTCCGATCAGGAAGATCGTGCTTATCACAACTAAATGAACACTATCATAGACGCACTGGAAAGCAATGATAACTACGATGTAATATACACGGATTTTGCTAATGCATTCGATAAGTCTGATCATGGCATAATAGCGCACAAAATGAACCACATGGGAATAACAGGCAAAGTGGGTAAATGGATTTACAACATCCTCAGAGAACGTAAGCAAGACTTAAAAATCCGAGGTATGTTATGCAGTGGACAGATTTGAGATTTGCGGACACACTGATGGTGCTCACGTTATAACTTAGACCTAAGCTTGATAAATAAATATACATATAATTACGTTACTACATTTTTAGCCTAAAGTACTATTTATTTCAGCAAAACAGATAGGGACTTTTGGACCACCCTATATACGGAAAATCATTTTCAGAGCAGCGGAGTTTGTCGAAATTTCAAAGCAGAAATATTAACCTAAATTATGATGTCGGAGTTTGGTGCAGTATTGCTGTGATGGGCGTGTATTGGAGTTAGACTACCCGAGTATTCTAATAAGAATGGATAAAGAAAGAAAGAAAAAAAAACTATTAAGCATAATGATTGAATATACAAAGTATGGTACACAAATTGTGGGTCCATTGTATAATATTTTATAGCCAATAAATTTGAATTCATTACACAACGATTTTTAACCAAAACACATTCAGCAAACACGACGCTATTCACAGTACGCAGCTCACACCCACGAGTAACAGTATTAGTTCCATTCCTATTCATTATCATGCCTTAAATAACCTTAAAACCTGGGCTGTCCCTCTATACACGCACATTCAAAAATGGGATTTTTTTTTTTCACTTCCATAGTAAACTTAATGGAGGGGACTTGATTATTTAACTGAACGACGAAGTCATCCAAATCACGCCTCACGGGCCAAATACACAAAATATCGTCGACGTACCGCAGCCACGGGATGTCAATCCCCAGAGTTCTCGGTGGGGATGCACCGGAACTTGCCGGAACTGAAAAAAATAACTGGCCGGAACCGGTTATTATCAATATATTTTAAAATTGTTGGGCATTTGTGTCAACAAAATAATGATAGTAATATAATAATATTATCTAACAGTTTCCTAATGAGTCAGATTGCAAAATATGACAGATGTTACCAAGATCTAATCTCATTAATTAAAATTAGATAAAAGGTTTGCAGTTTTATTGATAGGCAGTTAAATTTTTACTGAATACTGTGAATAGCGTCGTGTTTGCTGAATGTGTTTTGGTTAAAAATCGTTGTGTAATGAATTCAAATTTATTGGCTATAAAATATTATACAATGGACCCACAATTTGTGTACCATACTTTGTATATTCAATCATTATGCTTAATAGTTTTTTTTTCTTTCTTTCTTTATCCATTCTTATTAGAATACTCGGGTAGTCTAACTCCAATACACGCCCATCACAGCAATACTGCACCAAACTCCGACATCATAATTTAGGTTAATATTTCTGCTTTGAAATTTCGACAAACTCCGCTGCTCTGAAAATGATTTTCCGTATATAGGGTGGTCCAAAAGTCCCTATCTGTTTTGCTGAAATAAATAGTACTTTAGGCTAAAAATGTAGTAACGTAATTATATGTATATTTATTTATCAAGCTTAGGTCTAAGTTATAACGTGAGCACCATCAGTGTGTCCGCAAATCTCAAATCTGTCCACTGCATTACGGAACATTCTCAAGCATCTCGGGTTATTTTAGAGACTGTCGCGACGATGCGGGTTCGCAGATCCTGCAGGTCTGTAACTCTTGTTCCGTAAACCTCAGACTTTATAAAGCTCCACGCGAAGAAGTCTGATGGTGTTAAATCTAGAAGAGATCGTGCTGCCCAGGGTTTGTTTATTGTTTAACAACGTCCAATCCAGTGATTTGGTAAGAGCTCATCAAAGTATGCCCGAACGATGTTTGCATAGTGACATGGAGCTCCATTTTGTTGAAAGACAAACGAAGCCGGGGTTCAAGAAACTGCTGAAGCATGTCTAAGATAAATTGGCCCTGTTACCGTAGCTTCTGCAAAGGAAAAAGGTCCATAAATCTTTGATCTTGTCATATCCAACCAGACATTACTTTAGGGAAATATCTTTCCCATTCGTAGAACTCGGTTGGTTTTTCACTATCCCAGATACGGCAATTACCATATATTGGGGGAGTATAAGTTACGGTCCAGATTAGTCGATCCTCTAACTTTCAATTTCAGATTTAGATTTTAGCCTATTCTGGGTGTTTAAGTCGACCACCAACTTGTCAACATAAAAAAGTAAAACTTTGTAAAAACCCTGTAAAAATTAGTTGTCAGATCCTTCATAATCATCATTCCGGTGGTATTCGGAATTTAAGGATTATAACGGCGGTCCACTGGCGATTACCGATAGATCAGTTTGTTTCTTTTGCGAGTTCATGGAGGAATTAGTTGACATAAAACGCAGTGTACGTGAGGTAGCGGATAGACTTGCAACGCTTGATGAGGGCAGGGTTAGGGCTACGGTTGACGGAAGCCGAACCAATACTAACGTTGAAGACGTTGGTAATTTGAAGGGTGAGGTGCGTAACTTAGTTTCTAGTTTAGGTAGCTTGTCGGGAAGGTTAGATAGAGTTGAGGAAGAGGTTAAGGTTAGTCCGAGAGTAGTAGATAGCGAGGGATTTAGAGAGGTTAAGGGTGGAGCTAGGCCGCGTACATTAGGTGATAGGAATCCCCCCCTATCGAGGTTTCGAACCCTTTCGCCCATTTGGAAAGGGACGTGAATGAGGGGGAAACTATTTTAATTGGGGACTCTTTAGTGCGCCACATGGACAAAGAGTTCGTTAAACGGAATCCAACCAATAGGAGGAGGGTCTGTCTCCCAGGGGCCAGGGTTGACAGAGTTAGAGACGAAGTGGATAGGGTTGACGTTGCTTCCCGTCACTCAATGTTGGTGACGATGGTAGGAGGCAACGACTCGTATAGGCCCGATACGAGAGTGCCTGACCTTTTGGAGAGATATAGGGGGTTAATTAGGTCCCTGAAGGCGAGGTCAGATAGGTCTTTAGTTCTAGGTATTACCCCTAGGCACGGTTTGGGTCTTAGAATTACGTCCAAAACAATATTTTTGAATAACAAATTAGAAGAGATTTGTGCTGAGGAAAGTGTACCCTTCGTAAAGCTGTGGTCCGAATTCAATGATCCTAGCCTTTTTATAAAAGATGGGGTGCATTTTAATGAAATAGGTAATGCTAGGCTAGGTAGGTTAATAGACGAAAACGTGCGAAAGCTGTATAGGTCGAAGCCTTCTTTAAACGTTGTGGGTCCGGGAAACGCGGGCCCGACGTGATAAATAGTTTAAAACGCGGGCCCGTGGTAAAAAATAACTTAAACGTCTTTTATTGCAACGCGCGTAGTATTAGAAATAAATTAAATGAATTTAAGGCGGTAATTTATTCCGGCAACTATGATATAGTTGCTATCACTGAAACTTGGTTAAATACCGTGACTCGGGACTTGTTGGGGGAACTTGATACCGGGTTTTAAACTCTTTACTAATGATAGGTTACATAGATTTGGAGGCGGCGTTTTGCTGTACATTCGTAATTCCCTTAGGGCTATCGAGGTTAAGTTAGATTTTCCGGCAGCAATTAATGCGATCTGTGTTGAAGTTAGGGCGCGTAGTATTAGTTTTAATTTTGTTTGTTTTAGACCTCCCGTTCAACCCCTCGATATAGATACTAGATTTTACTCACTTCTTGGTAATTTTATTGACAATCGGAATAGTATAATTGTCGGAGACTTTAACTGCCCTAATGTTAATTACGAGAATTTTACGGGTAATGAAGAGGGTTTGAGACTGGTTGAGTTTATGGACGATAACTTTTTACGACAGATAGTTACCGAACCAACGCGCGGTGATAATATCTTAGATTTGGTGATGACGAACGGCGAGAATATAGTCGAAGGTTTAGAAGTAGGCGAGAGTTTAGGATGTAGCGATCATCAAATTCTTAGGTTTAAGTTATTGATAGAAAACACCAGGATAGTAACGTAATAGAAGTCCCTGATTTTCGTAGGGCTAATTTTGATAGTTTTGCTGATAGGATGAGAGTAGTGGACTGGGATAACTTATTTATGGGTAATGACACAAATTTGCGTTGGGTGGCGTTTAAAGAAAGTTTTAGGAATATTGAAAGGGAGTTTATTCCTCGTAGGCCCAAGCGCGTTAGAAATCGTGGTAGGCCGAAGTGGTGGACTAGGGAAGTAGGCGAGTTCATAAACGAGCGTAATAGAGCGTATAGACTTAACAAGCGCAATGGCCAGGTAGCTAACTTTAATAGATATATCGAGCTTAGACGTCAGGTTAAAAGATCAGTTAGGAATGCTAAGCGTAATTTAGAGATAGTTATAGCTGCGGATAGTAAACATAATCCAAAAAAGTTTTTTGAATACGTAAATAATCGTAAGCCGGTAAAGATAACATAGGCCCTCTAGTGGATGTAAATGGCGCTTTGGCTTCTGACGCTCAGGCGATGGCGGGTATTTTCAATAACTTTTTTGCGACAGTTTTTACCGTAGAAGACGTAAATAATGTCCCCGACGTTGACGATATCGTTCCATTTAGTAGCGAGACTATTTTAGATGAAATAACTGTTTACGAGGCTGAGATTGCGCATTATATCGATAGGCTAAAAGTTAGCAAGGCTCCAGGCCCTGACGCTTTTTATCCCAGACATTTGAAAGATTTGAAAGACGTTATCGTAGGCCCCTTAGCGAAGATTTTTAATCAGTCACTCGAAACGGGGATTATTCCTGAAGACTTCAAATTAGCTAACGTCACGCCTATTTTTAAAAAAGGCGACCGCGCGGTAGCTAGCAATTATAGGCCCATTAGCTTAACGTCAATTGTCGGTAAACTTTTGGAATCCGTAGTTAGGGATCGTATTATCGATCACTTAGAAAGTAGGGGTTTGATTAATAGTAGTCAGCACGGGTTTCGACGCCATAGGTCTTGTTTAACTAATTTGTTAGAATTTTATAACGAAATAGTGCGCGAATACGATAGGCATAGGGCAGCTGACGTTATTTATTTAGATTTTAAAAAGGCGTTCGATACAGTTCCGCATAGGAGACTAATTGCGAAGGTTAAAGCGCACGGTATACGCGGTCAGGTAGCTAACTGGTTAGAAGAATGGCTTCGTGCTAGGAGGCAGAGGGTCGTAGTTAATGGTAGTGAATCGGGGTGGTTAGAGGTAGGTAGCGGTGTCCCACAGGGTTCAGTGTTAGGCCCTTGTTATGTCGTAAATTTACATTAACGACATAGATGTAGGATTGACTAGTAACGTGTCAAAATTCGCGGACGATACTAAAATAGGCGGTAAGGTTGTTAACGAGGACGATAGAAATAGGATCCAAGACGATGTAGACAGGATTATGGAGTGGACGGATAAGTGGCAGATGCAATTTAACGTAGATAAATGTAAAGTTTTGCATATAGGTTCTCGCAACAATAATTACGCGTACACGATGGATGATAGGGAGTTAGCGAGCGTTGACGAGGAAGTAGATTTAGGCGTACGCGTAACTAAAGATTTAAAGGTTAGGAACCAGTGCCTGGAGTCTTGCGCAAAAGCTAATAGGATGTTAGGCTTCATAGCGCGTAATTTCGAATTTAAATCGAAGGATATTATATTGCCCCTTTACAAGTCCCTAGTCAGGCCTCATTTAGAATATGCCGTTCAGTTTTGGTGCCCGTACTTGCGTGAGGATATTGATAGGTTAGAAAGGGTTCAGCGTCGTGCCACGAAACTTATTCCGTCATTGCGCAATAAGCCTTATGAAGATAGGATTAAAGAGTTAGACTTGTATTCACTCGCAACTAGAAGATTAAGGGGGGAGCTTATTGAAGTTTTCAAAATCGTTAATAACATCGATAACGTAAATTTTGATAAATTGTTCACTTTCGACAATAGTAATACTCGCAATAACGGATTTAAGTTGCGTGGCAGACGTTTCATTACTAATATCGCTAAAAACTTCTTTACGTTTAAAGTAATTGATAAATGGAATAATCTTCCCGCGTCAGTCGTTCATTCTACCAGCGTTAATATGTTTAAGAACCGTCTTGACAGACATTTTAAAGGTATTAACGTTGTTTAAAATTAAAAAAGTTAACAACAGGAGCTCTGGTGGTGGTGCTCCAGGATGAGTCTGTTGACGAAGAATGCCAGCTTGTGACATGCCAGCGTGTGATGCCAGCAATAAAAAAAAAAAAAAAAAAAAAATTAGACTAACACGAACGTAGATGTAGCTCGTAGCGTAAACTAACCCACTTTTTGCTTAACTGTACCTATTTTTTTTTTTTTTTTTTCCTATCCTTTCTTTGCATGTCTGTAACTCTCTTCACTTGCATGTTTGTAGTTTGCATGGTATGACAGTAAGTTAATACTGTGTTTACATGGTTTGTAAACGTTCTTATTTTACTTCTTTTCATCTTTCACCCCTCTCCTATTTTCTCCGACTATTTTTCTGACTTGTCGGCAGTGGCCGGCGGATGATGATGGTGAGACTTTTTTCCTCTTTTTCTGAATGAATGTTAACCCACGAATGATAGGTGTTGCTCCTTACTTAACCCCTTATTCTCTTCTCTTCTCTTAACCCCTACTCTTTCCTTTCTCTCGGGCTAGCCTTAGAGTGGATCTTAGGGTCTTTGTTAGCCTTAGCTTCTGTAGATCATTTGACATCATAAGTTCATTAAATACATTCTTAGATACATTTGTAAGTGCTTCGTCATATGGATGCAATTCAGATGTTGACCAAAAGCGAACTAATGCAGGACTGAGGACCTATGACAGGTAGACCTGTCTTTAAATACAAGCTAAAGTAAATAGAAAGTGGAAGGTTAATTTTTTAGCCTGTGCCTATAAGTCGACTTCCTACTTTAGGGGCATAATTTTAAGCTTAAAATACCGACTTATACGCCCCTATAAGTCGACTCCCTATGTCGATTAACCTTTCTGCATGTGTGGAATGTCGCTTCATCGCTGAAGAGAATGTGGTTTAATAAGTTTTCAGTACGAATTTTTTCAATCAATTCTGTGCACATGGTGGCTCCTCTTGGATAATCCTGTTCGTGTAACTCTTGTAACACTTGAATATGGTAACTTTTCTTTTTTAATGTTCATTTTAAAATCCTTAGAACAGTCGTTTTTTGGTATGCTCAGTCTACATGATGCTGTGCTAGTTGACATTGTAGGATTTGTTTCAACGGCATTTCTTACCAATTCGATATTTTCTTTTGAGAGGTGCCTGAACGTCCAGATCTTGCCTCATCATGAACAGATCGTGTTCTTTTAAATTTATTGACCAGCTCGCCAATTGCTTTGTCTGTAGTTCCTGGTTTGTGAAATCTTCTTTCAAATTTTTCTCGAATGTCTTTGCACTTCCCTTGGATACATAGTGTTAACGCCATCACACGTTCTTGTACATCCATCATCACCTATGGCCTATAGAAAATAAAATAGGAATATTATTATTCCAGCAAAACAGATAGGGACTTTTGGACCACCCTGTATAAAATGTGATATTTTCTGTTTGGTTCGCCGCACTGTAAGTAAAAAATATTTCGCATATCATTTCTTTTTTACGAGATTAGGATTAGGTGTTGGAATTCTGCAAAAATTGTGCTGCATTCTCTTGTAATTTTGTGTACAACTACTTTAAATTTGAATAATTATAAACAAGATTAAAGTGATGATGATAAATCCTACATGTTTTCTTTTAATTTAATTTTATACAATACTGTACATAGTTGAAGAAGTTCCGGTTCCGGCCGGCTATCTTTTTAAAATTCCGACCGGAACCGGAACTGAAAATTTGTGGTTCCGATCTGAACGAACCGGTCGGAACCAAGTTCCGGTGCATCTCTAGTTCTCGGGATGTAAGTTATCAAAAACTTCGTATAAACATTGGAGAGGAGTGGCGACAAGGGATTTACCCATAGCCATCCCAAAAACCTATTGATAATATTGACCATTAAACGTGAATTTAGAGTTATTGATGCAAAATTTAATGAGTTTGAAAACTGTGTGTGCAGGTAGTAGCACGTCATACTTGTGTAATTCTCCTAAAAGAATTACACAGTAATAGTCGATAAAGTTTCAATTACATAAGAATTACGTAAGTAATCCCTTGTCGTCCCTACTCTCCAGTATTTATATAGTTTTTTTTTAGATAATTTGTGCCCCGAGAATCCTGAGGGTTGACATCCCATGGTTTCGGTACGTTGGCGATATTTTGTGTATGTGACCCATGAGGCGTGACCTGGATGACTTCTTCATTCAGTTGAATAATCGAGTCCCCTCCATTAAGTTCACTTTGGAAGTAGAACAAAACAACTCAATCCCATTTTTGGATGTGCGTGTACAGAGGGAAAGACCAGGTTTTAAGGTTATCTATCGGAGAAGAAACGAACAATTTGTCCTATGTATACTTTTACTCAAGACATGACACCCCACCCCCATCAAGGAAGCCATAACCTTCTTTGTTTCTCCGTGCTCTTAGGATCGCCAGTTCGAAATGCATGGATGCTGAGTTAGAAAAAATCAACAATATTGGAAGCGATTTGTGTTACCCACCTGTTTTTTTGGAACCTTGCCTTAAGGCAAACCGAACCTTCTATCGTGTGGATAATAACCCTCGCACTTTGTCGGAGAATATTTTAGTTCTCCCTTTTTTCCCAGGCAAACTTTTGGAGATAAATGTATTTTCAAATGGCAATATTTTGAAAAATGTCATAATGAAGAATAGTCCTACCAGTAATTCGGCCATTATTTATAAAATTGATTGTAAACAATGTGACTCCTTTTACATTGGACAGACGGGAAAAGATTCGAACACATTTAAAACCATCAATATTCCGATAGAACGGGACAGTCGTCGAATGCCCTATTTTTCCATTTGTCACTGTTGTCCTATTGTATTGATTGGAATAATTCTTCAGTTTTGTTTCATTCAAGCGACGTTGTTAATAAAAACATTGAGTCTCATTCAACTTGCAAACAGTTTCAACCTCAGCCAGGGCTTTTTTCGCTCTATCATGTTATTGTAAATTATTTCAAATCAGATTTACATAAGAAGGGCAAAGCGCTAAAACTTTGGTAGCTTTTCCACGTGGATTGCGTGTTCCTCCTCCAATATTCTCTGCACTAATAATTTTTTTTCTTCTTTATGAACTACAGTATATGTCTTGTTATTGATTTGTGTCACTGAGGATGTTGTTAGAGGAAAGTGCTTGAGCACTATTTCGTGTTTTACGTTTCCTTCGTGGTTGTTTATTATTTTTTTTATGCAGGAAGGAGGGCAGTGCCCGCAAAAGTGCACCCCTCCCATAGAAGAAGAAGAAGAAGAAGAGAGCCAAAATCGAGGTCCGAGGTTTTAGAGATGCCAAGACAGACTGCGTTTGAAAAATGGGAGGCCATAGACAGGGTGAAAGATGGATTGAGGAAGATTGTTCCAGAGTTCACCGGTTGAGTAGATGAAAGATTGAAAATATCGATTAACCCTTGCGTTAGAGAGTTGGACAGAAAAGGAATGAGAAAGTGTAGAAAGTCTGGTGTTCGGTACTCTCCTTAACGGAGGAGGCATGCAGTTAGAGAGTTCAGAAAAGCAATGTTAGTTATAATAGCGATAGTAAAGAGTGAGTGAGGCAACATTGCGGCGAAGAGAGATTGAAGACAATCAGTAAGAGGCGGGGAATTGATAAGATGAAAAGCCTTTGATTCCACTCGGTTAAGTACGGCTGTGTGGGTTTAGTCAGATGAGAAGCATACTTCACACAGGGGTGAACAAGACCCCTGTACAGAGACGGCAACTGAGTGGGGGTGAAAAAACTGCAGAGGCAGTACAGCACACACACAACCTCTTAGAAGCTGTTTTACAAAGAGAGTATATGTGATCTTCCCAGGAAAGATCAAAAGAAAAGAAAACGCCAAGAACCTTAAGAGAAGAGGAAGGATTGAGTTGTGTGTTGTTGAAGGTAAGGGGATAGTCGTGTGGAAGATTGTGACGAGTAGACAGATGGAGGAACTGAGTTTTTGAGGCACTGAAAGCCACAAGGTTTTCTCTGCCCCAATCAATATAGCAGAAAGATCAGAGGTTTGGTGTCCCATAGCCGTCCTACGCAAATGATGAAGTGACTGCTGTGAGCGACGCTTTGGGAAGCGGGTGGAGAAGTGAAGAGTGGAATCATCGGCATAGAAGTGAATAGGACAGGAAGTTGGGATTAAAAGATCATTAATAAATAAGAGGAAAAGAGAGTGTGACAGGTTGGGATGAAATAATACCGACAATTTTTAATACCGGTATTTGAACAATTATTTTACTGATACCGGTGTTGATACCGGTTTTATGCAGAGAATAATTTAGAATTATTTTTTTTTTGGTGTCACCCTGCCAAGTGCCAACCCTCCCACAAGCCTGCAGGACCTATAATACTCCACATTAACGATAATAAAAAACAAGTTACTTTTTAAATTCTGTCACCGACACCAAAGGCAAAATACCATTGATTGAAAAAAGTTTGAACAGCAACTTCTAGGGAAAGGAAGGACTATTTATAATGATTAAGTATATCAGATAACCAAAGGTAAAAGGGAAAAATAAAAATTTTTCAAAAAAGTTTATTAATAATTTTGCATATTTATTTCTTATTTTGGTTTTGGAAGTAAGTTTTGAGGAAACAAAGACTAATGATTGTTCAGAGAGATTTGATCTTAGCTTGGTCTTCAGTAACATTCTCTGAGTAGTTAGATGCTCGTAAGTCTTGGTCTTCACTTTCTTCCTCGAAACCAACTAAATTTTCATCATTCTTAGGAAAAAGCTTTTTAAAAATCCTTTCTGCAGTTCTTTTGAGCGCTAGTTTAGATGGAATAGAAAATAGTTCCTCTTGAACTTTTAAAACTTCAGGGTTGTGAAGATATTTAATTAAACCCACAATATCTCTCTGTCTCCTTGAAGAATAGAAATTACTGAGACAGTCTTTGAGCTCCAATGCTGTTGGAGTGTTCTTCTCTACAAGTTTCTTTAAAATAAATTTGATGGAGATTTCAGCCGTCAAGAGAGATGCCTCGTTTGAACATAGTCTTTTAAGAATTATTTCAACAGGACGAAGTGTATCATATAGATCTTCCAAAATTTCCCACTCTCTTGAAGAGAGTTGAAGGCAGTTCTTTAATACCGAAAACCCGGTATCGATAATAACGATATCGGTATCGTGGCTCTTGTCCAATACCGGTATAAATACCGGTTTTTCAATACCGGCTTTCATCACTAGACTGATAGGACAGAACCCTGAGGAACACTACTGTTAATAGTTTTAGGAGAAGAACAGTGGCCATCTACAACCGCAGCTATAGATCGGCTAGAAAGGAAATTAGAGATGAAGGAACAGATAGAAGGATAGAATACGAAGGAGGGCAGTTTGGAAATTAAGGATTTGTGCTAGACTATCAAAAGCTTTTGATATGTCTAGCGCAATAGCAAAAGTTTCACCGAAATCCCGAAAGGAGGATGACCAAGAGTCAGAGATATGCAAGAAGATTGCCAGTAGAGCATCCCTTGGGGGAACCCATACTGACGATCTGAAAGAAGATTGTGAGAAGTGGATGTTTCAGAATCTTCCTATTAAGGATAGATTCCAAAACTTCAGAAAAGCAAGAAATCAAAGCAATTGGACGATAGTTGGAGGGTTGAGAGCAGTCGCCCTTCTTTGGGACAGGCTGAATGAAATCGTACTTCCGGCTGGAAGGAAAAATACTAAATGAAAGACAGACGAAAGAGTTTGCCTAGGCAAGGTGTCAGCACAGAAGCACAGTTCTTAAGAACAACAGGAGGAACGCCATCAGGACTGTACGCCTTCCTAGAGCTGAGCCCAGATAGGGCAGAAAAACATCTTTAGAAGATATTCTAACTTCGAACATAATAAAGGCAAAGGGAGGGGGAGGAGATGGAGGAACAGCACCGAAATCGTCCAGGGTTGAATTGTGAGCGAAAGTTTGAGCGAAGAGTTCAGCTTTGTCAGGAGAAGAGACGGCAACTGAGCTGTCGGAATGGAAAAGAAGAGGGAAAGAAGAAGAAGTAAAGTTGTTGAAGAGGTTCTTAGCTAGATGCCAGAAAGAGCGAAAAGAATTAGAATTGGATAGATTTTCACATTTTTGTCGGATGAAGGAATTTTTGGCGAGTCTAAGAACAGATTTTGCACGATTTCGGGCAGAGATGTAAACTGAGTGAGAGTCAAGAGTTGGATAGCGACGGTACCTTCTCAAAGCCTCCTCTCAGCTGAGGATAGTATTAGAACAAGCAAGGTTAAATCAAAGTTTTTATGTATTAGCAGTAGGAATATAATATGGAATGTAGGCCTCCATGCCCGAGAGAGTCATTTCCGTGATGCACTCAGCATACTCGGAAGGGCCCCGGCCACGGAAGCAGTAATCATTCAATGGAAATCACAGAAGTACTGCCGTAAGGGCCTCCCAATCAGCGCCGCCGAAGTGCCAAAGGCGGCACCTCTTGCGAGGATCCAAAGGCCGAATTGGAGCGTAGGACAGGAAACATCGTGATCGGAGGAGCCCAACGGAGAAAAAGTTTGACAGAGTAAGAAGAAGGATGAGAGATAAGAAACAAATCCAGAATGTTAGGCCTATGTCCAAGGAGATCGGGAATACGAGTAGGGTGCTTTAAGTGTACAATCTGCTCTTGGTCATTTAGGATAGAAAAGTTGTAAGCTAGTTCACCGGGGATGTCAGTGAAATGGGAGGAAAGCTAAAAGGTGTTTGTGAACATTGAAATCTCACACTCACACACACACACACACACACACACATATATATATATATATATATATATATATATATATGCTGCAAACCCACAAGGAAAAAGAAAAACGATTCCAAGGCCTTTCGTGTATTCAAAGCTACACCTCGTCAGGGAATGAAGTTAAAAGGCGAGAAGCCCATATACAGGGTGGGCGGAAAGTAGCTCCCTATTTTGGATTGGTAAAAAAATACGTATATTATCCATTTATTTCAGAAGAAATAATATGAAAAGGTAGGCATACATGGTAGGTTTTCTCTAAAATTCAATGTGGGCTCCAACTCTTTCCACCAGCTTCTGGAGCCGCCCAGGAATGGCGTCCACTGACTTTAGCAGGAACTCCGGCGGGATGGAGGACATGACTTCCCGAATTCGGTCCTCCAGTTCTTCCAATGTCCTCGGTTTGGTGCGGTAGACTTCTTCCTTTACCCACCCCCAAAGAAAGAAGTCGCACGGTGTCAAGTCGGGGCTCCTGGCTGGCCATTGATGTGGACCACGACGACCCATCCAACGCCCAGGGAAGTGGGCATCCAGCCACTCACGGACAACAAGAGCGAAGTGCGGAGGGGCGCCATCTTGCATAAATATCAGATCGTCGATGTTCTCCCATGTGCTGACAACCGGCCAGACCTCGTTTCGCAACATAGCAAGGTACCACTCAGCATTCATGGTGTTGCGCAGAAGGAACGGGCCCACAACCTGATCTGAGGTCATACCACACCACACCGTTACACTGAACCGATTCTGCCGTTTTTCAGCGGTAACCGTGCGACTTCTTTCTTTGGGGGTGGGTAAAGGAAGAAGTCTACCGCACCAAACCGAGGACATTGGAAGAACTGGAGGACCGAATTCGGGAAGTCATGTCCTCCATCCCGCCGGAGTTCCTGCTAAAGTCAGTGGACGCCATTCCTGGGCGGCTCCAGAAGCTGGTGGAAAGAGTTGGAGCCCACATTGAATTTTAGAGAAAACCTACCATGTATGCCTACCTTTTCGTATTATTTCTTCTGAAATAAATGGATAATATACGTATTTTTTTACCAATCCAAAATAGGGAGCTACTTTCCGCCCACCCTGTATATATACCATATGTATAGATGTAACCATAGCATCAAGTGGGATAGTTCTAAAGCGCTTGTTAAAAACAGATATATAATAGAACGAAATATTCTAGAATGTGCATTTATTCATTTTAAAAACAATTTCAATAACAGCTCGGGGACTTATAAAATTGACGATATCATGTTAAAATTTCTTTTGCCTCTCATTAACCCTTGTTAAGTATGTGCTAATTGTTTTGTTTTTCCTGTACGTTGTATATATATATATGGGCTTCTCGCCTTTTAACTTCATTCCCTGACGAGGTGTAGCTTTGAATACACGAAAGGCCTTGGAATCGTTTTTCTTTTTCCTTGTGGGTTTGCAGCATTCATTCATTTCACGTGTTTTATTGTGAAATTCATCCCATATATATATATATATTATATTATATAATATATATATATATTATATATATATATATATACACACAGGGTGTCCGAGAATTATCTGTACAAGTTTTGGCTGTTATTAAAAGTCAACCATGAAGTGTAGAAATTCCAGTGTTGTCCCATTTTACAGAGAATCTCATTAAGTTTTTTCTGATACCAAGTTTTGACAAGTTTTTTAGAAATTCCAGTGTGTCCGAAAATTATCTGTACAATTTCATCTTTTAATAAAATTCTTGATAACACACGTAAAATTCTTAAACAAGATGATTTAGAATCTGTATTTTCAAAAGTTTCTTTTATTAAAGTAACGTTGTTACAAACATTCGATATGTGCACCATCAGTGATTCGCAAAACATCCAATCGATAATCCAAATGTTGCCATGTACGCTGCAGCATATCCACATCAATTCGGTCAATAGCAGCTGTGATTCTTGCTTTTAAATCATCAATGTCTGTCACCCGCGTACAAAAAAGAAAAACTTGTCAAAACTTATCAGAAAAAACTTAGAGTTTCTCTGTAAAATGGGACAACACTGGAATTTCTACACTTCATGGTTGACTTTTAATAACAGCCAAAAATTGTACAGATAATTCTCGGACACCCGGTATATATATATATATATATATAATATATATGTATATATATATATATATTATATATATATATATATATATATATATATATATATCAGGGGTCCCGCGTCTTACGGTACCTAAGCGCCAAAATTAAAATTCGCCACAAATCGCCTCCAAAGTTCAGCAATATTCTGGTAATAGTATCTCTGTTATTAATTGAGCAAGAACGTTCATTTTTGGCTAAATTAGAGTTCTAAGTATGCTAATGAAGATGTTGATGAGTTTTTGGAATAGATTTTTATATTTTATATATATATATTTTTTTATTTTTTTATTTTCTTATTATGCCGAACTTTGGGTGCGATTTCTGGCACAGAATGAGGTGAAAAAAGTAGTTCGCTTCATAAGGTTTTCAACCATACTTTTAGTGTCGTAAAGTCATTATAACCCAAACCACGCGATAGAGGAAGGGTGAAAATAGTGATATCCATCAAAAACACGTTTTCGCCTGTGGTGGCGCTTAGGTACTGTAAGATGCGCGACCCCTCATATCTATCTATCTATCTATCTATCTATCTATCAGGTTTGAGTCAATTAACTTTCTCTTTCTTGGAAGTAGTCTATAGACTCATCATTATATATAACTAATGAAGGTAATGATAAACCTGTAATTATGTGGGATCACTTTGTATGTGTGGTTGTCAATGTCTGGTAAATTATATGTATTTTCTTTGCATATTATACAGGGCAAGACATAAGAATAATTTTTTCTGTAAGCTTTTATTATTTTTGTTTCTTATAAGTAAATTAAATTTGTTTATGGTCTCAACTCGACTTTTCTCAACAAGTCTCAACTTTTAGGCATATAATAGTTTTTCATTGTAAAAATGAATTTAATAAATTGTTTTCCAAAGTGTAGTATGTTTTATGTTATTGTACATTATTGACACTGAACATATCCAGATTCCTTACCAACAGTAGTCAAATTAGAGAGAGAAAATATATACTTCGCTTACAAATTAAACATGCTTGTTACCTTTATAGATGAGGTTCTCAAACCTTTCATCTGTTACTTAGCCCAGTGGTTCTCAAACTGGGGTACGGCGTAGTACGGCGTACCCCTAGGGGTACCTGAGGGAATCTTAGCGGGTACGCGAAGGGGTCCTGAAAATATAACCCTTTTAATTTTATATACGATTAACAAATGGCCACAAGTCACCAGACATGGGATCAATTATTGGGTTTCTATTACTATTACTTTTGATTCCTTCTATTACTATTACTTTTGTATGTGGGGAACTTCACTCATTTGAAAAGGATCTTTATGTCTATTTAAATGCAATTAGAAGCAGTGTTAACAAACAAACACTTTATTTCAGACTCAACAGGTACAAACATTATACAAGAGGTACATAGAAGAGTAAGAGAGTTGTCTGGAGCACTGACTAAGTTGGCCGGTGAATCACTGTATAATGAACATACAGATACAATGATTCAACCATGAGGTGGTGTGCCAACTATCACTAACATAAGTAAAGCTATCACCTTCACAGAAGGCTATTAAGTGGTTGCTAAACAAAGAATTATCATTAAGCACATTAGCATTAAAGTCACCAATAATAGTTACACGTGTCGTATCCAACTCATCAGTAATACTACTGACCTGCCCCAATTTAATGAGGTAATCATCTTCATTATTAACTGCCTGAAAAGGGTCATTCCATGTCAGTTCAACGGAATTTTGGGTCGAAAAAACGTGACCATCACTGATTTTATTGAAAATTGTCACACTTATAGATCTCGGTGAGAAAAACAGAATGTCACTTGTTTCAACACTCTAGGTCATATGGTTCCGGAGATATGACCATTCGAATTTTGTAAAAAAAAAGGTCAATTTCCAAGGTCATACCATATTTCAACATGAAATATCTCGGCTCCTATTGCACTTAGAGACCATTTAAACACTATTTTAAACCTTTTAAGCAGATCTGCAACTTTGTTTCTATTCATATTTTACCTCAGTGGTAAAAAAAAAAGTTGATCTTATTTTTGACCTTTGACCTTGTGTAGGTCATTTGATGTGACAACCGGTTTTTTTCTCCTTTCACCCAATTTTGGGTATACATGTCTACCTTAACCTAAAACAAGATTTTTATTGTTGATTAAGTTAGTATAGACGCTACAGCCATTTCAGTGGACCATACCTACCTCCATTTTGACCAAGTACCTTTTTCCGCCAAACTTTGGAGCGCCGTTTCTTTGAAACTGTTTGAGCTAGTGTTGAGAAAAATGCCATTAGATTTTTCTCACTGAGATCTATAATGTCTGCTATTTTTAAGACAATTTGCCTTTTAATATGTATATTAAAATAACCTATTCCTTTATTTTTACCAATTGAGTTATAAGAACCGATTCTTGTCTAGTTGGGTGAAACCGTGAAAAAAGAGGCATCAACATAACTTATATTTAAAAAAGGCAGTTATTAGGTATTTACAATATATTTTATGGAAACCATTATTGTTACATTCCTTAGTGCTGAGTGCAAATGCAGACAGAATGTGTTCCACTGGCACCTGGCAACACATTCTTTTGGCCGAAGCTCTGCAAATTTTGAAAATCCTATTTTAATTGTTGGATGGTTTGTTTTAAAAAGCTCAAATGCTTCTTTTAGGTTGCATAAGATCAGCGATTTTTGTTTTCTGTTCCGCCTACCATCAGCTCCTTTTACAGAAACATAGTCTTTCAACCCTGGCATTTGTCTACTCACATCTGGCGAATGATAGAAGTCAATTACTTTGGCAGCAATTTCACTATTCAGGCGTTTCCCCAAACGCGGATTAGGAGTTGAAAGCACTCCCTTCTCCCTCACCAAACTCTTTGCGTGCCTAGCCATGTAATCTGAGCCCTTAAATTCTTCTCTGATCTTTACTTGTGTCCATCTTTTTGGTAGGATAGTAAGAATTGTCAGTTTTTCGCTTCGACTTGTCACTTGATTAAATTTCTCTCTTAGTTGTTGAAGAATCTCCAGTTCTGTATCATCCGAGTCACTGCATGAAATTGGTTGTTTAGTTGCAAGTTCAAGCTTTCTTTTCACAACTCCTCCTACTTTCCTCAACTTTCTCTTTGCGTAACCACCGCTGTCAGAGTGTTTACATGGTTTTATTGGGGTCTCATCAAGTGTGGCCAATGAAGCATTGAATTTACTAAGCTCATACTGCATTTCAACTACATCTCCAACGGTTTCTACCTCAGATGGGGCACTTGATGCTCAGGTGATTGGTGATTTTTCAAGTGGTTCACATTCAGGCATTGGGGATGGACGATTTGCTAGTATATTTCGACAGGTTGCACATGCTTTATGATTATTTGTTAGTTTCAATTTAGGATTTTGATCAATCAAATTTTTAGTCAATGCACAAATGCCTTTTTTCACTTTTCCTTTGTGTTTTTTAAATGGGTCACAACAGAACCTGCCCATATTCAAACTGCTGAAATCCATGTTTATCTAAAAAGAAAAAAAAACATATGTAGCTTAAAAGCCAGGGTTGGGTTCAATTACACAAAATGGAAACAATTACAATTTTTTTTTATTTTTCTTCAAATTAATTAGTTAGTATTGTACTTCACAATTACAATTAATTTTGTCTGAATCAATTACAATTACACAAATATAACTGTCTATTCTATGTATCTAAATATATATCTAAAATAAATATATATCTATATCTAAGTATAACTAAATAAACTATCAAAGGTTTATTTTCATTGGATGATGTATGACTGCCAGATCTAGGGGTATAATTTTTAACAATTGACATTAATTGATCAATTACATCAGTTATAGCTCAAAAATCAATTACAATTACCTTTATTTTTATTTTATTTTGAATCAATTACAATTAATGGAAATTAGGATTAATTAATTAAAAATAATTATAATTATTCATTGTATCCAACCCTGTTAAAACCTATTTTTGCTTAGATGGCAAAATAAAATTTGGGACCTATTGATCTTGTTTCAGAGGTCTACAACAAGAAAAAATGTGCAGTTTGATTTACAGATTGGAATAAATACAGATGCCAAAAAAATCCTTGCTCCAAGGTTTAAATAAGCTTATTTTCACATGGGTACATACTGTTGTACACAATGAATAAATACACAAAGTTAAGTAATTCTATTAAAACTCATCTAACTCTTAAAACTGAACTTATTCTATAGGGTAGTACCTATAGCCTAGTATAAGGTACTTATAATACGTACATAGCTTTACTTTTAAATAGGATAGCTGGTTCGAAGTTCTTCACACTTTTGAATGTCCATATAAATTAATTACCTGTATTATGTAATTCTATGAAATATACCAAAAAAATTAAATTTTATAATAGGGCCAGATACTTATAAGACCAAATAACTGGGTTAGGTTAGATAATTACCGATTTTTTTTGAAAATTAGCAGACATTATATATCTCAGTAAGAAAAATCTAATGGTATTTTTCTCAACATTCTAGCTCTAGCTCAAACAGTTCCAAAGATACGGTGCTCCAAAGTTTGGTGAAAAAAGGTACTTGGTCAAAATGGAGGTGGGTATGGTCCACTGAAATGGCTGTAGCGTCTATACTAACTTAATCAACACTAAAAAATCTTGTTTTAGGTTAAGGTAGACATGTGTACCCAAAATTGGGTGAAAGGAGAAAAAAATCGGTTGTGATATCAAATGACCTACACAAGGTCAAAGGTCAAAAATAAGATCAACTTTTTTTTACCACTGAGGTAAAATATGAATAGAAACAAAGTTGTAGATCTACTTAAAAGCTTTAAAACAGTGTTTAAATGGTCTGTGTAAGTGCAATAGCTGAGATATTTCATGTTGAAATAGGGTATGACCTTGGAAATTGACCTTTTTTTTTACAAAATTCTAATGGCCATATCTCCGGAACCATATGACCGAGTGTTGAAACAAGCGTCATTCTGTTTTTCTCACAGAGATCTGTAAGTGTGCCAATTTTCAAAAAAATCGGTGATGGTCACGTTGTTTTCGCCGTTGAACTGACATGACATGGAATGACCCAAAAGGCATATACAGAATTACAAAATTTTTATTGTCTACACAAATTTCTATTCCAGTTAGCCAATTCAAACAAAGTTTTAATTTACAAATATATTTCCCATACCCCAACCTCCATAGAATAGCTACCCCACCAGGTGGGTGGCCTGCAAGGAGACCATCTTGTTTATTTCTGGTAGCCTCGCCTATCCCATGAAAATTACTGGACAGGCTATTCAGGTCCTGTAAGTCCTGTTTCCATAGCCATGTTTCCTGCAGACAAAGAATATCAGCATCCTCTCACAGCTTATCAATTATGATCCGCCTATGTTTGCTGTTATTTCCTAAGCTTAGGCCTCTACAGTTAAGAGAGATTACCTTGAATGTTGCAATTAGGAAGATGCAGGAGTTCTGCTAGCCATCTCTACATGTTGTATTCCACTTATACCAGGCACAGCAGTTACAGCATTAGACCAGCTGGATTTTCCTCCACAGTACGACGCATGATGTCTCCATAATTACCCTTTCCAGCACTTGCGAGAGGGGCTGCAGGTGTTTTTCTTCCCTTCTCATGGAACCGCCGTACATATACCCGTTCCAGCCATACTGCTGGATCCATAAATACCCCTGGGTCATCACAGACTGCTGTAACTTGAAAGGAACTGTACGTAGTCCATCTGGAGTCAATTTTCCTACACGTAATCTGAAGGTTCACTTTATTTTCCACAAATGCCTGCAGCTCCTCGGCCGTAAGATCAGGTCGACATCTCGAGACGAAAATGTTTGCGGTCTTCGTTGGTACAGCCATCATACGATCTGTTTTGGCAGCCCTTATGATACCCCGCCGTTCTCTGCCAGCCTTTGCCAGAGGCTGACTCCCTCTAGCCGATGCATGAGTGGGACCAGACCCCCTTGAGGAACCACCACCACCATTAGCTACTGCAGTGGTTGCAGTTCTCGGAGGGGTCGCTCGCTTCCGCCCCCTCCTTACCACCATTATCCAAGATGCCTCCCCATCATGACCCCCGACTGCATTCCCAGCATCCCGATTCACCAAGGCCCCTTGGGGGATACCCTGTGTGAGGTGGTATTGAGCTGGCGATGTAGCAGTGTCTGGATTCAGGGATCCAAGATAAGACTGAGAAGCAGAGGGCTCTGCACTCAGGGATCCAGGATGAGGCTGAGCGGCAGCCAAATAACAAATATTTGTTTCAACTAAATCCTTACAATTTCAGAGACTGTAGGTCTTGATAAATTTTACTTTATTGAAGGAAAAATTTGCCACATT
Source organism: Bathynomus jamesi (assembly GCA_023014485.1). Taxonomy (NCBI): domain Eukaryota; kingdom Metazoa; phylum Arthropoda; class Malacostraca; order Isopoda; family Cirolanidae; genus Bathynomus; species Bathynomus jamesi. The sequence continues at coordinate 450,961 of JAJOZX010000828.1, read as the reverse complement.
ATTAGTTCACATGTTTATTTTATAAAGTTTAGAGTAGATTTACAGTAGTTCATTTTTCAGTTCTTTGTCTGTTACTATTACTATTACTCCATGTCTGCGAGTCACACGGTCGTAAAGAAAGTAAAAATCCTCTATCTCGAAAATCCAGAAAATCCCATAAAAGAGTTCAAGGGGTACAGAAGAAGAAAAAGTTTGAGAACCGCTGTATGCTGGGGATGTCGGGGTTATGCGTGACTCTATTTACATGTTGTGATATCCACAGGTGACCATTGATTTCTGTATAAATACTATATGTATGCCTCAGTGGATGCAAGCGAGCGTTTTGAATTTTTGGAGGGGTTTATATTGGCTTTTGTTTTCTGGCAGTGAAACTGTCCTTAATATTTCAGGATCCAACTTTGTGGTAATTTCTCTTCATTGATTACTGAAAATAATAATTCGATAGCGTCGCTATTGATCCGTGTTAATTCGAGAATAAGGCGGAATTATTGATCTTAGTATTACGAAATTTATTCGATGAAGTTTGGCTTTTCCCCCCGACAAAGGGCACTACATTGTCCGACAAAGCAAAGTGAAACTGCATTGACGAGAGGGTTTTGCGTTCATTATGTGAAAACGACGTGCCTTCATGTGCTTAACGATTCAGTCGTAAGACAGGCAGGCTCAGTTCCTTTCGCAAAGTTAATATTTTAGCCTAAATTATGATATAGCTTTTGAAGTTTATATTTTTTGCATTTATTATACGTTAAATTTTTGTTAAATTTTTATATGGGAAATCTGGAGATCGAACGAAGGGTTGCATTAGGCACGTCGGTATAGGTGGTGTGTCACGACCACCATCATACAATAGTGAATATATAGCAGCAAATCTGCATTCATAGTGAGGTGATGACGAGAGATTGAAAATGTGTAAATATTTCTCGAATATTTCGTAGGACTTCCCCCCCCCCCTTTATTTCGATAGGCTTTTTTCGAAGCAGACGTCAAAACGGGTCAATTATTTTTTTGTTCTTGCGATTGCTGTATGTATTGTAATTGAAATATTTCAGAAATGCTTTGAAAGTGCGTAGGAAATCACAATCCAACGTGTTCTCGCTTGACACGCAAGAAATGAAACTTCATTTCTGGTTTCTTGGGCTAGACTTCTTGAAGAGACGTGTGTTTTTTGAGAGAACGCGATGCTGTCCAAGGCGTCCTCTTCGTCAGGATCATTTCCTGTAGAGTGGTGAGGACAAAGGTAGCTTTCATTTCTTTCATGCCAGGCGAGAACGCTGTTCGACTGTGGTTGCCTGTTTCAAAGCTTTGTCCAAGTCACTGCGTGTATTACCTTTTTCTCTTATTCTTTCAGAATATTTTAGGAATTGTTCGAGAGCTTATAATCTTTTCAGTGGTGATACTAAAGTTTGCAATTCAATAAGTCAGTTTTTTTTTTTACGACCTGTACTTTCAAACGGTTGAACAGGTTTTTGGGTACGAGTGTTGGCCAGGATAGTAGTATTTATCGTCTGACTTTTTACCAAATGTATGCTGCGTAAGTGTAACTAGCGGTTGTAGAAGAATGTACCAGCAGGGTCATTCCATGACAAATCATGCAGTGGTCAAAACCATACCCTCATAGATTTTGCTTAAATTTGGTTTATAGAATGGTCTATGCTAGCAAGTACCAAATTTCAAATATCAGCTCAATCGGAGTTATGGTTCAAAAGTTATGCTCCCCCCTTTTTTGAGGGGGGGGACGAAAACTGGAAATTTTCAAACCACCACAACTCAGTCCCTAATTGACATAGAACAGTGATCTAAATTGTGTATGAAAGGTAATTGCACACATAACAAATTAGCATAAGCAGAAAAAATGGCTAAAACTAACAGAAAAAAGTTACGACACTTTATTCCATTTGAAGAGGTCCTGCCCCCCTAAATTACAGATTTTTTAAAATTTTCATATATACAAAAAATGAGTTTCAACCTTATTCTATCAGTATATGAAAAGAAGTATATGTGTATTTGCTTATAAAATAGGTATTTACAGATTTCAAAATGGCTACAAATTCATGTAAGCTGTTAGGTAATTAATACATTGCAATTTACACATGGTGCAATAATTCTTAATGCTAATAATCTATACCTACCTAAGCTTATATATAGTTAATTTTCAACAGATGTTTATCCTAGTTTTGGTTCCAAACTCCCACTAAGTTCTTAAACTTGCTTTGGATTGAAGGAGTAAATAATCTTAACACCAGGCTTGATATTTGGTGTCATCATGATAGAAATCATATCACTTTGTTTTATCCAGCAAACATCCTCTTTCATCGGAAAATAATACTTAGTGGTAGATCCTGATGAGGTGAGGAAACTGATTTTATAATCACCATATTCTTCTGAAGTGTCTAAAATAATTCCAAACCAAACTTTATCTTCATATTTACAGGCAACATACTGGCCAATTTGATACTCATCTTTTTCTACTAGTTGACTACCTTTATCTGGTTTAGCCCCAGTACTTATTCTAAACAATTTACAATTATCAGAATCAGATGTCTGATAAGCTTGTATTAGGTTTTCTGACTCTGGTACAAACCTGTGGAAACCCCGTGTACCTTTAACAGGTAAAGCTTCATTAAACCTACTAGAAAGATTGAATTTATCCGCATGAACCTCCTCCTTTGTAACATACAAACAAATAATTGAATTAAAGTGTTCAGTGCAAAAATCATAGAAAGCTCTTGGTGTTAGAATATGACCAGTATCAATACGTTGCAAACTAGCCTTTGCTACAACTCTCTTAATAGTTCCTCCAATACCATCACAAGCATTTTTCCCATGACTTGTGGCAAAGAAATTCCACTCAGCCTTCACACCAAAATCCTGTTCATGATAGCATAGATTGCTGAAATTATATTTGTTTTTGTATTGGCCTCCACACCCATCAGAGAAATAAATTACTTTTTGTACGTTGGGGAATTTCTGTTTAATATCCTTCATTAAATATTGCTGAAAAGTGTGAACTGCTGATGTTGAGTGCTCAAGACACTCGCTAATAATACAGTAACTAGTATGAATTAATTCCTCATCCTTCATGTGATACACCACAAATGGATGGAGGGTCACCTGGTCATTTGTCCAGTGAAAACTTTGTGGTTCATCTTGAGTGATGAATGAATAGTTTTCTGCAAAATCCCCTAGCACAAGTATTTCATCACAGTGAAGATTCTGTTTCATAGTCTTCAAATACTGACTCTGGCTTTTTGTAATGTAGTGGTGCCTAGTAAGAGAAAAAATGTTTTCTGAAAGGTGTTCAATAAATTCATCTGGAGAAGCTATATGAGTTTCCAATGTTGATCTATCTGTATTAGTCCACTGAACATATTCGACAGGATCTCTGCTTGTCAAGGAAGGTATAGTATTTAAGAAATTAAATATGCCTATGCTACCAGGATATTCTCGATATCCATGTAACATGCATGTAGAAGAATTTATATCACAAACACTTTTTTCCATAAGTGTGTAATAGGTTAAGTTTTTCTCTGCAATTGCTGATACCATGAGTTTAGGATTCTGGTGGTGGGTGCAAACACAAACTGAGTGGGTTCCTTTGCCTCCAGCAATTACACACCATTTGGGCCTCAGATTGGCAAAGATAGAAAACCCTATGCTATTATCATTGTTTTCTTTAGATTTTGAATATAATTCTCTTAAATTTCCTAGTAATAGACGTTTTTGCTTGTACTCTTTTTCACCATCTTTATTTCTTATGCTAACACAATCAGATTTCCCTGCAGACAAACGACTGACTTCATCATCTTCGTAGAATTCCTTTATTTCAGAGATCATATCTTGTTTTCTTCCTTTACTGTAGATAAGAATCTGTGGCATAATACCAAATGTATGTTTCAAATGTCTGGCTTTGTCAACCATGTATCTGGTTTCACCAAACAAATCCATTGTCCTAGAAATGGAAATGGTGAGAGTGTAAGTATCTGAAGCCTCCTTTTGTACGATGATGTGGATTTGAAGTCTTGTACAAGATCACTCATGAGGTTTTCGTACCTATAAAAAAAACATAACCCCAAATTACTGTACAATATTAAGGATGTAAGTACATTATTTATATTATTCAAGAATTAAGGAAGTAGTGTATTTCATGAATTTGAACATATACCAGTATATTTAGTATATGGGATGATGTCACATTTTAGGAAATATAGCTAATGTCTACATATATATCCAAACATGACAACCTATAATACTGTACCTATATACAGGTATTTACATACATTAATAGTTCAAAGTCATCTCATTAATTATTTTTAGTTTCTTACCTCTCCAAATCTGCTTCTTGGAGATGCTGTTTACTCAGTGGCTCACCAACATCTTGAACTTCGGTGGCAAATGTAGTTTCCAACTTCCTCTTGGAGGAGGTTGAAGCTTTTTTGTATTTTTGTGAAACTGCCTTTGATTTGCTTCCACTGCTCAGGGCATCTGAAAAATATTTGAAATACAATTAATTAATATCAGGTCATCCCATAAGTAATGTCGTTTTTTAGATCGGAATTTGAAGGACAAAAAAAAACAACTGAAACTTTTTAATCTAGTATATATTTTCCATCGGAATCATTGACACTCTGCCAACGTCCTGCAAGCTTTTCAATGCCATGTTTATAAAATTCAGGCAGTTTTGAGGCAAAAAACGTACAAAGACTGGTGTGCAGGTCATCTAAAGAAGTATACTGTCTCTCGTCAAGATAGTTTTGCAGACTCCTGAAGAGATGATAATCTGAAGGCGCAAGGTCTGGAGTGGAGGATGTGGAAATTTTTTCCACCCAAGCTCCTCAATTTTTGCAGAAGTGATCCGAGCGGTATGCGGACGTGCGTTGTGTTGTCGTGGTGGAACACGATTCCTTTCCGATTAACCAAAGAAGGTCTCTTTTCTTTTAGTGCAGTGTTCAATCGATCCAGTTGTTGACAGTAGACTTGAGCGGTGATTGTTTGGTTGTATGGTAAGGTTTCAAAGTGTATTACACCACCTTTATCCCACCAAACACTAAGCAACACCCTCCGAGGGTGAAGATTTGGTTTTGACTGTGGTGTTGCTGGTTCTCCGGCACAAACCCACTGTCGACGGCGCATAACATTCTGGTACAGTATCCACTTTTCATCACCAGTCACTAAACGGTGCAAAAACGCATCTTGGAGTTCACGAGAATGAAGAGCTGTGCTAATGTTTACCCGCACCCTCAGATTGTCGACCGACAATTCATGTGGCACCCATTTTCCTAATTTAGGCACTTTCCCGAGTTGTTGCAAATGTCGATGGATGGTGGACGGGGATGAATTGAGTTTCTGGGCCAATTCTTCGACAGTTGTTGAACAGTCTTCTTCAAGTGCGGCTAACAGCAGGTCATCATCAAACTCAGCAGGCCGTCCAGAGCGTGCTGCATCTGTCAAACAGCAGTCACCATTCCTAAACTTTTGAAACCATCTTTGACATTTCCTCACATGCAGAATATCGTTGCCATAAATGTCCTGAATGTTTCGCGTTGCTTTGGTAGCACTATTCCCTTTTTTTTGAACTCGTAAAGCATTATATGCCTGATATGCTCTTCTGATACCGCCAGGTTTATGAGGGGTTCACATAAAGCAAAACACACGTCTTTACTGATCAAGGTCTGTAAAGTATGTAGCAAAACACGATAGATCTCCTCTTAGATATAACCTTCGGAAAATTTATGCTTAAACCGAGTAGGACTAGTTTAAACTTAATCTATCGTAAAAAACGACATTACTATGGGATGACCTGATAAATATAAGTATGACATATCTAGTGGCAACAATCTGAATTTCTGAACTGAAGTATATTTTTTAGATAATTTAATATATTTGTATTAGGGATAAGACAACTATATCTGAATTAAATTTCAGCTGACAGTATAAAAATGCATTATCTGTACACACATTAATAGCTAGTTATTTAAGTAATTTCACTGGGGTAACATGAAGTTGCTCCAAAGTTGCATTAAGATCTTCTCGTTGAATATCTTTATCCGTTTCAGTACATTTTCTTGGAATTTTTTTTGGGGATATGTCAGGTGAAGTAGTCGTACTTTCAGTACTACTAGTTATTGCTTCTGGCAGTCTGAATAATTCTTCAGGTTTTAGCGTGTTTATTAATTAATTTCAGACAATTTATACAAACTTCTGATTCATCACTGAAATATTTAGGGTCACTATTTTCAACAACAAGCTTTGGAAGTGGCCTCAAGTTTCGCAGAATAGGCTTTTTGTGCAGTTCAAAAGGGTTGCAACAGCGCTTGTTATAGCTTTTGTGTGTAGACATTTTCATCAAACACTTACTTATTTAAAACATTATGCGTATATGTACATAAATCTGATCAAAATGAAAAAAAGTATATGCATTAAATGAGAACCCAGTGAATGCTTTGCGCATCACAGGAAACAAAATAAAGATCTCTCTAGTTAGGCGATAGTTATCCTGGGTAGGATTGCAACTTTTTTAATGTCCATATGGGATTTTTTGTTCAACCAATTTACCCAACAATCGAATGGGGGAAGATATTTTATGGTAGGTACTAGTGTTTTATGTTTAGTTCTTAGAATACTAGTTTAACACGTATGTATTTACATTTTTAACAAGTACACCAATCTATATACCAGAAGTCAATGAGAATGTTGAACAGTTTGTTAGAAATTATTGTCTCTTAAGTGAAAGTAGTCATTTTCAAATCTGTAAATACCTATTTTATATGCAAATACACATATATTTATTTTCATATATTGATAGAATAAGGTTGAAACTCATTTTTTGTATATATGAAAATTTAAAAAAAATCTGTAATTTAGGGGAGGCAGGACCCCTTCAAATGGAATAAAGTGTCGTGACTTTTTTTTCTGTTAATTTTAGCCATTTTTTCTGCTTATGCTCATTTGTTATGTGTGCAATTACCTTTCATACACACTTTAAATAACTGTTCTATGTCAATTAGGGACTGAGTTATAGTGGTTTGAAAATTTCCAGTTTTCGTCCCTCCCTCAAAAAAGGGGGGAGCATAACTTTTGAACCATAATTCCGATTGAGCTGATATTTGAAATTTGGTACTTAATAGCATAAACCATTCTATAAACCAAATTTAAGCAAAATCTATGAGGGTATGGTGCACTTTTTCTTTTTTTTCCGAATGATTTGTCATGAAATGAGCCAGCGGATCAGTATGAACTTGTGGTGATGCCATTTTTTACCATATTTCTGTATATAGATTTACAATTGATATTAGTAGAGCGAAATTGATTTGCCAGCTGCCGCTGTGAAGGAAGTTCTTCGCGTGTCACATGACAAATTTGGCAAACATTTACATGCCCCTTTTTGATTTTTGAGACTTTGCACATACTTTTCAAAGGAATACAAAGGATACCAAACAGCAACAGACTGGCTGCTCCCTACGAGGCTGTCTGTTTATGGAGGACGATTAAAAGATGGAAGAAAATTTAAAGACAAATAACAATTTTAAAGAAAAGCAAGGAAGGAAATTTAAAGATAAGTGGAAGTTTAAAGCAAAGAAGAGAGAATCCGAGTGAAAATTGTACAATACTTTTATGTGCTAACAAATGCTTCTAACTGAGGGTTTAAGGCGAGATATGCATCTAGTTTCTTTTTAAAGGACTCGACCGAATTACTTTGAAATACATTGGCTGTCAATCCATTCCACAAATTAACTATACGATTGAAAAAAAAATTCTCGGCTTCTGGAGAATTAAAATGTTGACGGACTAATTTGAGATCATTACCGTAAATTCTGTCTATATTTCTGAAGGTGAAATATTTTTCGGTGTCAACGCTATCAAATGAGAATAAATTTAACGTTTCTAAACGGGCAGCGTATGATTTGTTTTTAAGTCTGGGAATCATCTTTGAAGCCCGCCGCGGCACTCTGTCCAATTGTCCATGTCCTGTCGTAAATACGAGAATCAGAATTGGACGCAGTATTCCAGGCAGGGCCGTACTAAGGAATTATATAATGTTAGCATTGTTTTCTCTGACTTAAATTCAAATGATCTTCCAATAAATTCTAAGATTCTATTTGCTTTTCTAACCGCTTCGATACATTGCTTACTCGGTTTAAGTGTTGGCAACAATAACACGGATCTTTCTCTTCCGTAACACTTGTTAGTGTCTTGTCGAGCATAGAATACTTTTCTTTAACATTGTTTCTACCGATATGCAACGTTTTACACATTAAAGTTCATTTGCCCTATTTCTCTCCAGTCTAGTAACTTATTAATAGCTTTTTGAATCCGCAAACGTTCTGCCGCTGACTTTGTTCGTCCCCTTACTTTGGTATCATTCGCAAATTTTGAAATTATGCTCTTAATTCCTATGTCGATGTTATTGATATAAATAATAATGAGAAGTGGTCCCAGAACTGATCACTGAGGCATGCCGCTAGTTACACTTTTCCAGTTAGACGCTTTGCCATTAATGACCACTGTTTACGTCCACTAAACCAATTTTCTATCCATTTGAGAACATTACCACCAGTTCCATGAGAGTGACTAGCTAATAATCTCCTTTGGGGCATTTTATCAAACGCCTTTAGAAAATCGAAATGTATAACATCTACTGTTTTGCTCGTAAAAAGTTGAACAAATTAGTAAGACAGGAACGATTACGTCGAAAGCCGAACTGATAATCTTTAATTAAATTAATTTCTAAGTGATTAACTATTTTTCCAGAACGATTATCTCCAGAAGCTTACCAACTACTAAAGTCAGGCTGATGGGACGATAATTTTCCGGGAGTGATATGTCTCCCTTCTTAAATATTGGCGTAATGTTTGCAAGTTCCCAATCTACCAGAACTTCTCCAGACTGTAACGATTTATTAAGTATATATGTAAGAGGAGAAACTATTGCGCAGTTCACTTCTTAAAACACCCTAAGGTAGAGCTTATCAGGAGTGGGAGTTTTATTAGGATTAATTTATTTATGGTTGAGAACACTTTGCTTTCACTAATGGTAAAATCGCGAACCTTTAAATGATCATCACTGAGCATGATTACGGGAACGGGAATGTTGTTCATATTTTCGTTAGTAAACACTGAAGAGAAGAATTTATTTAACACTTCCATCATTTGTAAATCATCGTAAATTTGTTAATTGTTTTCGTCGATGAGTGGCCCAATAGTCTGCGAAGCTACTTTTTTATTTCTTGCATAATTATAGAATTTCTTAGGATTGGATTTAATTTGGCTTATTATAGGGTATATAGCTCATTGTAAAAATGCACAGGGGTGAATCTTTCTCTTGTTCTTCTCCACACTCTTTCCCGTCCATTGGATGTTCAAAGATTAAATCTTGATTCGTCCGTGAACAATACGCGTCCCCATTGGACCATAGTCCAATTGACGTGCTCACTAGCGAAAGTAAGACGAGCATTGCGGTGGTGTGGGAGCAATTCCGGGCCCATTGCTTGACGTCTAGCATGTAAGCCACTTTCTATAAGTCTCCTTCTAACGGTTCGCTCCGATACACTGAGGTCTCGAAACCTTTCCAGCTCATTGCGGACGTTTGTGGCAGTCAAGCGACGATCTTGCAAAAGACGATGAAACAAAGACGAAGAAATGATCGTCACGGGCAGACGTGCAGCGAGATTTTCCAGATCCTGGTCTTTTGGTGTTATTCTCCCGTCTCCACATAACGTTGGTGGACACGCCGAACCGTTGTTCTCGGAATTCCTAGCGCATCGGCGACGTAACGCTGGCTCCGACCATCTTCAATTAGGGCGACGACTCTTGCGACGTTCACGGCACTCAAATCCATTGTAAATGTTCAATTCTGAAACTCAAAAGAATTAGAAGCCTATCTGTTACTAAACGCAAATGCCTACTCCCACTAGTGGAAGAAAAAAGTGGCACTAGTAGTCTAAGAGCAACTGAATGTTAGACTGTCGAATTCTTAAAAGAAGTCGAAAATTCGTTACAGCTAGTGCGTTCGCAGCTGACGTTGTTTTGTCTCGTTATTTGGTTGCCTCATACACTATATTTTCGAATTTTAAAACTTTTTATAAACAGAAGTTTGCCCACTTTTTTGCTTTTCGCGATTATTCCAAGTGGGCCGATTTTTCTGCCGCTCACTGTATTAATTTCAGCATTTCACCTTTTACGTTTAACAGACTTCACCAGTCTCTTTTTATATAATGAAATATTACTCGATTCTAAATGTTTAAAATATTTCTAAAATGAATTCTATGTACATTAATATCCTCCTGCAACGAAGTCTCATCAATTATGGGTCGAAAGGTTGAGTTTCATGTCACGAAATTTCAGATCTCTTAAAATCAAAAACGTTTTCCAAACCATCCGAATTATGAACATTAACTTAAATTTATAGACGAAATAAATATATACTGTATTTATTACAAATTTTACCCCTCTGTGACCACGTTACCCAAAATAAGCAAAATGAGGTAATTAATTATTGCTCTGCCCTGAACCATCAGACCCCATTTTCAAGGTCATAACGTTCTTACTAATTAACTCAGAAAAATGGTTTTCGTGCCATTTTGAAGCTATTGAATAGAGTTATCTTTCCTGTTCGACAAATGTTTTTACAAAAAGTTATTCATTTTTATCTTTGATCTAACCTTGGAATAATCAGTCAGGTCAAGGTCAAACAACAACAATAGCAACAAGAACTACTTTGTCACTTACGACGAAGTTGTTTTTACTTGACCACTCATAAGACTGTAGAGATAGCCAGGACGAATTTTTTTTTCTACAAAATTGAAAATGCATTTTACCTTATGTGCAAAGTTTTAGAGTCTTGTGTGCTTCAAGGTCATTGGGTCCGCTTTTGATCTTAACCCTTTAATGCTTTTCGTCCACATGAGTGGACAGTTTTACGGTTGCCACATTGCTACGTATTAATAACTGACATCTGATTGGCCAACGTTATTATATTGACAAATACTTGTTGTTCACATGTATGGGCAAATTGTGCCACACTGAGACAGTAGATGGCAATATTTTTTCTCAGTGGAACTATCATACAGTTCTCAGAATGGCCGTGTTCCACATGTGTGGACACTGCAAGAGTGCTTGAAAACTTAATAAAAGAACAAAACCTTAACCAAAATTATGTAAAGAAGTTTAAATCAGTTCATTTATATTAATACTGTAACTTGGCAACTCAAAACCAGGAAGGAATCTCCGATCGCATCATTAAATTTTTAGGAATTGTAACCCAATGACAGATGTCTGCTGAAAGTTGTGACGTGATTAGTAATTTCGAGGTTAGGTCAAGGTCGGGTCAAGGGTAAAGAAAATTGAATAACTTTTTCGAAAGCATTTATATAATATGAAATATATGGCAATTCAAGAGCTTCAAAATGATAACCAAAGCCATTTTCCGAGGTTAATTAGTAAGAAAGTTATGACCTTGAAAAGGGGGTCTCGTGGTTCGTGTCAGATCAATAATTAATGACCTCAGTTTGGGTAACACGAGGTCAGAGAGAAGTAAACTTGTTTGAATTCTTATTTCATTTGTATGAAGTCGTGTGTCAAGTTCCTCGAACATCGAAAAGTTCACGTAAACTCATGATTGATTTGATATGGGATGACCCGATTACGTAACAAGGAACAGCTTGAAAGAAGTTTAATTAGTCCTTTAGGCCTAATTCGGCATAACTTACGTTTTAAAAAGCTTTCCATGTAGTGCTATGCAATAGTGCCATCTCGGATTCACATTCGGCTCTCCAAATTCTATATTCATTCTTCATTTGTTGACTAAATTGTTTTCAATTCCAATAAATCACGCAACAGCTTTAGGAAAGGCTTTACTCTGTGTAATCCACCCCTTTCTGTTTTTCGGAGACGTTATCACTTTTGCTCTGGACAACAAATTGGGAAACTGTGTGAGCCACCGCAATAGTTGGGTACAAGAATGGAACTATTAATATAAAAATTTAAGAGACGAGTCAATAAACCTTTTCTGTACATACGATACAAAAATTCATTCATACACTTTGAAAACAAGACTTTTGCCCGCTTATTAATATCTGTTTTTTTTTAAGTTGTGGATTTCCTTTTAAAAACTTTATAAACGGTAATTGGGAATTCAGTTAGCTAGAATAAATTCGACTCTCAACTAATCATTCGCAGATATCACAAAACAATTCTAGGTTCCAGTATGCAATTAAAGGGGTTACCTAAACAATAAGGGATTGTAATTTACCAACTGGAGTGATGTCATTTTATCGTGGCTAACATCTTCTCTCGACTGTTAAGACTGAATAGTACTCCAACTTGGTACGATCAGTGTTTTCAACAAAAGGGTTTCAGTATCTGTCCAGTTATTCTTTTTGCATTGTTTACTGCTATCCAGTGGCGACTCGTGGTATAAATGTATAGGGGTGCGATTTCATAAAATTTATAATTTTTAGAATTGTAGTACATAAACAATCACATGGTGCTTCCGTACGGTACTTATATGTCAAAAGAAGCCATAAATTTGTATTAAAAAATATTTTAATAAATATAAAATAATTGTTGAATAATTTGACTATAATATGTACCACTGTACGACAACACGGACTCACAATAGGCTAGTGCGAATCCAACTGCCGCTCACAAGAGTACTGTACTTGTATTAACATATGCGGCTATGCCAGACGTACAATTCTAGTTAATTACAAATAAGTAATAATTTTAATAAATACATATAAATGGCTTATATCATTATTACTGAAGTAACTATTAGTAAAAAAAGTTATTATAAAAAAATTCGCGATTGTACTTATATTTTCATTACAACAGTAAAATATAATTTATATTTACTTGAGCGAAAAATCTATCGCTCCATTCGGCTGCAATATTATTTTGTATTCAAACAGCGGTACGCTATTTGAAGCTATGCTATAAGTTTAGAATATTATGTACTGTATGAAGGCTTACTCAAAATGCCTCATGAATCATGATATGCCACATGAATTTTTAAAATATATTTCAAGAATATTTATTTTAATATCTTAAAATTAATATATTTTTTATCTGTTAAATTAATATTTATCGTTTCAAGCAAGGGGGAGCGACCGCTCCATCGCTCCTATACGCCAGTCGCCACTGCTGCTATCTTATTTTGTGTTTCAAATTTTACTTTCATCAGTCATTTAACTCCTAAATCACTCGCTTTACAGTTTCTCTGAATTTCTTGTAAATTTGGGGTATAGTATTCCATGGATTTAGGTCCTCCTTTTCTCCATACCCTAACAGTTGGAGTTTCTCGGTGTTAAATTTCGCATTGTTGCCTTTGTCCAATTGTAGGTTCTGCTTATATCTGTCTGTAGCGATCCTATATCCTCTGGGTTTCTTATTTTTCCACTGAAGGACGTGTTCCAGTTTTTTCTCCGGTCGAACTCGCTTTATACGTCTCTGGAGTCTCTGTAGGGTAGCAATATATGCCTCTGAGTTGATTGATTGTCCTTTCTTCATAATGTCCACCAGAATCACCCCTTTCATGTCCCAGAATATGGTGGCCATAACCTTTCCTGCGGAGGGAGCCATTTTGAACTTTTTCTTGCGTGGGGAGTCTGCGTGATGCCACTCCATGGATTAGCGCTTTGTTTCAGGTTGAAAGTGGTGTACCCCAAGTCATCCCCAGTCAGTTCGTGAAAGGAAGTCATCCCCTTCTGTCTCGTATCGAGCCAACGACTCGGAAGCAATTCCTTTTCTTTGGGCTTTGTGATCTTGAGTCAGTTCGTGAGGAATAAACTGTGAATACCCTTTTGAGTAAGTTGCTGAATTATCGTATTCAGGCTTCCTTCACTAATTCCTAGCTCCAGTGATAGCTCCTTGTATGTGACGCGCCGATTTGATCGACTGATGCCGTTAGCACATTGTACAGTGTGAGATGTCACAGCCGATGCCGGACAACCGCTGCGTGGCTCATCATCGAGGCTGGCTCTCCCTCTCTCCGATGATCTTACACGTTTAGACCAGCGTCGAACTGTGCTTCCATCAACAGCATCATCTCCGTAAACGTTTTGTAGACGTTTGTGAATATTTCCAACTGTTTCCTTCTCTGCGGTTAAGAACTCGATAACAGCTTTCTGTTTACGACGCACATCACTGTCAAACACCATTTTCGAAACTGCGTTAACCATCGGTTTTATACAAAGACGTTTAAAAGCGGTTTTATACAAGGAGGGGAGGTTCAAACTGGAAAAATCCGGTTATGTGAAGCGCAGAAAGTTCAAACTTATGGGCCAAAAGATGTTTCAGCCCCATGGCCTATTAATTAGCTAATAAAAAAGGGTGGGGCAAAATATATTGAGTGCCCCTAGTATATCTTTCCTCCTATACGGAGAGCAAAACTGTTCGTTGTAATATAAATGTGATCGAACTAAGGACTTATGTAAAGGTAATATGAAGTCTTCAGATTTGTACTCGACATTTTGCGATATAAACCCAACATTTTATTAACTTTCTTACTGGCTCTGACGCATTATTTTGAAAACTTTAAATTTTTCTCCTCCATTACTGAAATTAGGTCTTTATCTACCATACAGGAACTAAACTAGCTATTTCCAGAGCCGATGTGCATTACTTTGCATTTGTTGACATTAAATTTCATCTGCCATTTTTCTGACCATTCAACGACTTTATGAAGGTCATTTTGCGACGCCTCTCTATCGAGTCTATTATACACTTTACCGCTGAATCTCGTATCGTCTGTGAATTTCGAAATTTTACTAGTCAAATTAATATCGCGATCATTTCCTTAAACAGTGAACAAGATTGGCCTCAACACAGACCCCCGAGGGACTCCGCTAGTTATCCTTGCCAACTCCGACACAGATCCATTTATTACAACTTTGTTTTCTGTCTGTTAACTAGTTCTTAATCCATTTTAATATATTACCCGTTATACCATGCTCTTTAATTTTTTCGAATGATCGTTTATGCGAAACTGTGTCGAACGCCTTCGCAGAATCTAAATACACAACTAATGTAAAATTCTCGGGAATATTCTTTAGGAGAATATTCTCGAGAATTTTCTTGAGAATATTCTCCGAACCGAGAATTTTCAAGAATTTTCTTTTATAGAACATGTGAGGGGTTTTTCAACTATTCCGATACAACTTAACTTCAGGTCCTGTCAAAATGGAGAAATTCTGTCAGAAGTGAATGATAGGATGAGTGAAGAAATAAATAAATTAATTAATGCAAAAAATGTATTGAATCATTGAATAAAGACTGTATTTCAATTCAAAGTACAGTATTTACCAGGGATGGCAGTGATTAAATCAAAATGACTTAATCACCTGATTAAATCAATTGATTTTTTTTTTTTTTTTTTTTTTTCAATTTTTTCAAAATTATATGGAAATTAATAAAATATATCAGACAAAACACTTTAGAAACAAATAAAAATATCCCTTGTAATAATTAAGTGTTCAATTTAAGTTTTTCAGTATAATAGTTTTTTTATGAAAAAATAATTTTTTTATTTGATTTTTTTAAAAATTATATAGAAATTAATAAAATATATATCAAGTCACTTTGGAAATAAAAAAAAATATCCATTGTAATTATGTGTTCAATTTCAGTTTTTCAGAATCAGCTTTTTTATGAAAAAATCATGATTTTTTTTTTAATTATTTGATTTTTTTCAAAATTATATATAGGAATTAATAAAATATATCACTAGTGATGCACCGGAGCTCCGGCCGAGCAGGAGTTCCGGCCATTTTAGAAAACCTCCTGCTCCGGCCGGAGGTCTCACTAAACCAAGTACACCAAACTCAATTCTGACAACTTTTAGTTTTAATTCTATAAAACTATAAAACCTCATTTCTGCACCTATCCGAATATTTCAGTTCTCAGATGACTGTAATAATAATTTATTTTATGAGTGATCACTGATCAGTGATTGTATTAATATTTCAGTTCTCAGTGACTGTAATAATAATTTATTTTATGAGTGATCAGTGATTGTATTAATAATTGATTTGATATAGGCTACTTTACTCAGCATTCAGCAAGACATCATAAGTTTCATAACCTGAGGATATTCTGTTCAATGGGAATTTTTAGAGAAATTAGCACACACAAAGCATAGAAAGTCGACTTTTATAAAGTTTAAGTTATTAAAGACTTAATAATTTAAAATAGCAAGACTATAATATATAAACCCTAAATAGATGAGACGATGGACCACACACACACACACACACACACACACACACACACACACACATATATATAAATACTGAAATAAATCAATTGTCCGGAACCTCCGGCCTCCGGCCAAAATCTGCCTCCGGTGCATCACTATATGATATCACGCAGAACAGTTTAGAAAGAAAAAATATCCCTTGTATTGAAGTATTCAATTTCAGTTTTTCAGTATAATAGCTTTTTTTCTGAAATTTTTTTTTTTTTATTTATTTGATTTTTTTCAAAACTATATAGAAATTAATTATTGGTTACCCTGGTATTTAGTTCCATAAGGTTCTGAAATATTCTAGAATTCTCTAAAAAGCTGCAAAACAATCTAAAAATGTTTTAAAACTAAGAAAAAAGAAAATTCTCGAATATTCTCAGCAAATAATATTTTGGAGAATAAGAATATTCTCTCGAGAATATTCTCGCCTCACATCACTATACACAACATCCAACGCTCAAATTGATTATATATATTTTTAATGTTGTGAAAGAACTGCGATAAATTTGTTGGATACAAACGTTGTTTACGGAAACGATGTTGACTGGTTTCTAATTACTGTCTAATAACTTTCAAGATGACCAACTATTCTATCACGTATTATCGATTTTAAAAGTTTACCCACAATCGAAGGCAAGCTAATGCACCCGTAAATTGCCCGCGAGATTTTATCCCCCCTTTTTAAAAATTGGAGTGACATTTGCCAACTTTAAGTCAGACGATACAATTCCCTCCTTCAACATTCTATTGAAAAGTTGGAGGAGAAGGGGTATTAATTCCGTTTTTCGGTTCCTTTTAATACTTAGGATAAAACAAATTCGAACCTGGCGATTTACCAATTTTTAACTTATTTTTATAATACAAAACTTCCTCTTCACATATAGTTATCAGTTTACATTAATTCATCATTTAGATTAAACGTAGATCATGTTGCTATGCTATTTTATTGGTAACTTCATCATCTATAGTATGATTATGAATAGTAATGGAACTAATACTGTAGTCTCATAAGAGAAACACATTTATAATTGAGATAGACTAGTATAATTTTGTGGCTTTATATAAGTACACATTTTCGCTAAAAATACGAAGATTCAAGAACTTTGTCATGATTTTGAAACTTCTTCCGAGGCTCTTATGGGTTAACGTCTTGGCCAGGTCAATCCTGGATATGAATCCAATAGAACGAGTGTGGTACACGCTAGCAGTGGCGGTTCCTCATATGGGCAATATGGGCAGCCGCACAGGGCGGCATTTGTGGAGGGGCGGCATGAGCGCCTGCAAAAAAAAATAAAAATAAAAATAAGAATAAATAAAGAAATAAATAAAAATAAAAAATAAAATAAAATAAAATAAATAATAAAAGATCAATGACTTTGCATCAAGGAAGGTAAGAAGAGTCAGGCTTTAGATGGCAGTTGTGCTGTGGTGCAATTTATTTTGTTTCTTGTTCAAAGTGTAGCATAATAATTACCCTCTTAAGTGTCTTATTCTATTTATGTGATAGAGCATTTGTACAATTTAGAAATTTGATTCTCTAGTTTATTTATGGCAGTTGTGCAATTTAATTTGTATTTTTCCTGTTCATAGTATCATAATTACATTCTCTTAAGTGAGTTATTCTATTTACGTGATGAAAGATTTGTAAAATTCAGAAATTTGAGTCTTTGTTTTGGTTCTGAAGTTCCAACAATTAGTCCAATAAAAAGTTATTTTGTGAAAGAGTTATGTCTGTCCTTTATTTTGGGGGGATTCGAATGTGTGTGTGTTGGCGAACATGGGGGGGGGGGGGGCGCTGAAGGTGAGGTTCGCCCAGGGCGTCATGTAAGCTAGGACCGCCACTGCACGCTAGATAGGTCATTAAAAAAGCGACAACCAAAGCCTTCATCCGGGGAAAGCATCGTTAAAGCCAAAAAAAGAAGAATGCGCTGCCACGCCTTTAGAACGTAACAAAGCTCATTCATGGAGGCCAGAACGTGTGTCAACTTTACATAATACAAAGGGGAAAGCAACATTATTCTAAATATAGTGATTCAATAAGTTTGTTATTTAATGACATTCTATGAAATAAAAAAAAAACTTCGAAAAAAAACGAGTGTCTATTTACTTTTGTTCAAATTTCAAAATATATTCCTGTAGCATTTTAAAAAAATGGATTAGATTCGTGTTCAGTCGATTTTGAAAGCATTGAAAATAATTTTATTTGAAAATATAATTTTATGTAATTATGTTCTCGATATGCTTAGATTTGATTCTAATTCGCAATCAGCAATTTTTTGTGTGTATCGTATAAAGTATGTGCTTGTAAAATTCATAAAAATAGTTCAGATATTATGATTTTAACACGGATTTACGCGCACCCTGGCGTTTAGGACACTTTTCCACTACATATTTTAGCGCGGTAATATTCTCAATGTATTAAATTCTTTAAATATAGCATCATTAAGCTTTCGATTCAGCTGTTTACCGAGTAAAGAAGATGCAATCACAGTTTAGCTCTTAGGAACCTCGAGACCGTCTTTTTGCCTGAAACGCCGAAGCGGTATCAATTGATACCAAGAGTAAAGTCTTTTATAGTTAGGATAATATACTTTGCGTTTTAAACACTTAATCACATTTACTTTACGCTAGATGAGTCACCAGATCCTTGGAAACACCCTCGTAACGATTTGGACCATATTTTCATCAGCACGAGCCCCTTCCGTTATTTCAAAATTCTGAAAGCATTCAACTCTTTATTTCAAATAGGAACACAGCCACACCTTATTCGAAAACCAACTAAAAGTCGCAAACGCTCCTTTCCCGTAATATATTACTCGAAAATAATCTCTCGCTTCCCTTAAAATCTTTAGGTCATCCGCTTTGCAATACGATAATAGAAGAAAATTGATTCTCTTTGTCTGAGTTACCAGAAAAATCTGCCATTTTATTGTTGAACACGATGTAATGAACAATCATTTCCGGAGGAAGACAATTTTCTTGAATATTCGTGGAATCTACCGCATTCGGTAAACCCATTCCCGATCCCCAAAACACCATTCGCCTTGAAAATTATGGTTCAGCGATTTGCAATATATATTACATGACACACACACACACACACACCACACAACACACACACACACACACACAATATATATATATATATATATATATATATATATATATATATATATATATATATAGTGTTAGTGTCATGTAATATATATATATATATATATATATATACATTCAAAGTGTGTAACCAGCCATTTCGCGTAATGGCTAAAACTTTGTCATTTCGTGAAATGCCTGTTTCACTTGGTCATTTCGCGAAATTACTAAAATCTTCAGCCATTACGCGAAATGGTATTTTCGTTAGTTTTAACGAAAATAACACGACTTAACCTAACCAATTGTCAAGGGCATACAGTTGACCTAACCGGGCAAATGATCTTGTAAGTTGTGTTAGTTTCGTTAGTTTTAACGAAAATAACGACTTAACCTAACCAATTGTCAAGGGCATACAGTTGACCTAACCGGACCTTCAATGGCGGACATCGGAATAACATTGAAGGCTCGGTTAGTATTTGAAAACCTCTATATTGAAAATTCAAATGTGTATTTGAAGTGTGTTTCTCACTTATTTGTACAGACCCGTGGGTGTATGTATGTTTTAGCAGATTTAGTTAGTTAAATAAAGGTTTCAAATTTTGTGATGTTTATTTCTGTGAATTCATGACAAAAGTCATTTTAGTCATTTCACGAAATGACCAAGGTTGAATTTCAGCCATTTCACGTAATGGCTGAAGATTTTAGTAATTTCGCGAAATTACCAAGTGAAACAGCCATTTCGCGAAGTGACTAAAAGTTTCAGCCATTACGCGAAATGGCTGGTTACATACTTTGACTGGAAAAAAAAAATATATATATATATATACTGTATATATATAGCATTTCTTTGATTTAGGTATGAGGGTTGTAAGTAGTAACAGTCTATTTGCTCCAAATTTGTAAATGCAAAACTCACCAAATAAGTAAAAAGTAATATGGGCATTAGTTTTCAAAAAATTTTGAGAAAGTAAATCCTGAAGTATGAATTGACACCGTCTGGTATGTTGTTCGGTTAACAACACTCGTTTCCTATTAAAAGAAGAGTGAAACTAAAATAAAAATTTACGGTGCATTCTCTACACGACGGTATTTGCCCGTTGATTCAACGGTTACTGTGATGGCGTTGTTTTAAGAAATTATTTGCTGTTCAAATAACAGAGATTGTAAACGTGAAAATTACGATTTCTTTTTTAAATTAACGGTATTAACTCGGAGAATTAACTGTTACTGTAATTATACTAGTTACAGACATTCTTTCAGCAACCTACTTTTTTGTGTGTTAAAATAACAGTAAATATATGATTAGGAAATATACATTTTTAACTTTCATTTTCCAAAATATCGTAATGGTGATAGTATGAGCCCGTTAAAATAACTACGATTTGTTAAAGTGATAAAAAATATTAATACTAAAGTCTATTCCTATTTAAGATTGTAGGTCCAATGTATTTATTTTTTTATGTTGTGGGCTCAGACTGTGAGAGTGTATTTATGACCTTTGAATTTAATTGTTTTTTTTATTGTACCTTCATTATAAATTTTAATATAGTGACTACCATTTTAGTATTTAGAAGCAGCTTTCGCTGTTGGGATTGGTGAAGGAAAGAACAATTGAATTTCTATGTAGGAAGAAAGGTTTTAACGTAAAACTGATACCTCAACAGTGTCGGCTCACCCGTCATAACGGTTTGCTATTACTCTGAAGTACACTAAATTGCGAAAGTCCTTTTGTGAAACTCTATTTTTGTTACTGATAAATATCGATAAGAAAGGTAGCTACTTTAAATCGACTTAGAAGTCATTCCACTTTAAATTCGTCGTCTACAAACTCTCACCACAACAAGGAAAGATTTACGCTGATAAACGGGTTTCAATTCACTTCCTGTATTTCCGTCTACGACTAATAAAAGCGACTTCTATTAACGGCAGACGAATGACAAGCGTCGGGTTGACGGGTCAATGGAGATGATATTGAAAAAAAGTGTCATGGTTTCGTTCTCGTGGCACAGAGCCAACTATTTCGTCTCAGTAGTGCAGAAAAAAAAGCTTTTTGCTGAATTTTAATTTAATTTGTGACACACACACACACACACACACACACACACACACTGCGAAAGCAGGGAGCCGATTTTTACAAATCTATATACTCGTATCTGGAAAACTAATTAACCAAGCCTAACTTAACCTAACTTCACCTTGGTGCCATCGAACGGAGAAGGGCACGAGTGTTTCGGACGCAGTTGAGGACTTGAACGGTGTTTTCTCTTGTCATTAAATAGTGAAGGTACTCGGTAATCCAGCCTAGCCGAACTTAATCAGAACCAACATATCTCTCTTCAGACAAAAATGTTTTTAGATTTTTATATAAATTTTTGTGATGTTCCGAGGTGACGAAAGTGTTACCTCAAAAAAATACCCCACTACATCTGTGAATTATTACATACATATTCGACCTCACTTTTACCCATGTGGGCCACATCTCACAGGTGCGTGTGTGTATATATTATATATATTATATATATATATTATATATATATATATATATATATATATATATACAGGGTGGGCCGTAAGTTTCCATACATAGGAAAAATAAACATTTTTTTATGGACAACCATTTTTATTTATATAATATGCTCTACATGGTTGCCATTGTTTTGAAAACACATTTCAATACGTGTTCCCCACTGTTGATGAACACGCATTAGCACAGTTGACGTTATGCTTGTAATGGCGTTGGTGATATGTTCCTTTAGATGATTTATGTCTCGTATCTTTTCCTGATACACCATGGCCTTCAAGTGCCCCCAAAGATAGAAATCAAGGGGGGTGAGATCTGGAGATCTGGGAGGCCACTCCACAGGACCACGCTGACCAATCCAAGCATCCGGAAACTGCTGATCCAAATACCGACGCACGTGAAGACCAAACGTTTAAATTTTCCTATGTATGGAAACTTACGGCCCACCCTGTATATATATATATATATATATATATATATATATAAATATAATATATATATATATAAAATATAATATATATATATATATAGAGAGAGAGAGCTTTGGTTAGCTTCCGCTCGAATTGTTCATTCTGACGAAGGTCAAGCTTTTCACTCCACCTTAGACCTACAGTTTAACGTGGAATCCGAACCACGCCCCATTAGCAGGCCAGCGTCTTAACCACTAGGCCACCTAGGGTACCCATTTATCTATCAACCACTTTCTTTATTGTGTGGAAGGATGAACAACTGGGTTTTGCTGCGCGCCGGCTGCCGTCGGGTCTCGAACCCGGGGCCGATGGATTCGTAGTCAGCGACGCTAACCACTACACCACCGAGGCGCATATATATATATTATATATGCGCCTCGGTAGTGTAGTGGTTAGCGTCGCTGACCAAATCCATCGGCCCCGGGTTCGAGACCCGGTGACGGCAGCCGGCGCGCAGCAAAACCCAGCTGTTCATCCTTCCACACAATAAAGAAAGTGGTTGGTAGATAATTGGGTACCCTGAGTGGCCTAGTGGTAAAGACGCTGGGCTGCTGGTGGGGCGTGGTTCGGATTCCACGTTAAACTGTAGGTTTAAGTTGGAGTGAGAAGCTTGACCTTCGTCAGAATGAACAATTCGGGCGGAAGCTAACCAAAGGTGTGTATATATATATATATTATATATATATATATAGTAGTATAGTGTCAAAATGTGAGACAGAAATGGATCGATTTGAAAATTTCCCCCTCACCGTCCTTCATGGCGGTCCTCCACCGTCCTTCATGACGGTCCTCCACCGTCCTTCATGACGGTCCCTCCTTTATGAGGTGTCCTTCATGGTCCATCAAAAAAAAAAAAAAAAAAATTCGCCTTCAGCTTCCTTCAAAAAAAAAAAAAAAAAATTTAAGAAAGGATTGAGCCTCGCCTTCCTCCTTGAAAAAAGTCCTTTCATGAGACAAACAAGAACAAACATGCAAAAAACATACATACATTCGAGTACTTCCTGTTCAGGCAAGCTCGCCAGACAGTAGAAATGAAAACTTAAAATGAATATCTGAAAGGTTTTAATAGGCCTAACGAGAGTATGCATCGACACATCCAACTTTCGTCTCTTAAATTGCGAACAATACATAAATCAAAATCAGACTGAACATATTTTAAATCGAAAACAAGTTCTTTGTTTAATATCTGTATTATGAAAAATAAAATGAATATTTATTATTTTAGTTTAAATAAATTAATTTCTCTCTTTTTTAAGGGAAACTGGCTTATTTTCAAACGAGATGACCTTCAAATACAATATATACTTATAGTACACGCATATACGTTTATTTACTTTTAAATATGTAGTTTTCTGTTATTTACATCGCTATATACAATCAGTCACTTTCACATGCCATCTTCTGGTATATGAATTAATAATTTTACCGTTCAACAAATTTCGTTATAAAATTGCATTTGTTAAAAGAACAAGTTGCGTAACGATGCTTTAAACTAAATCATCAAAGTTGTTTTCCTCCTCTAAACATCCACTTAAATATTATTACTAATATTGATTTATTGTTATTATTACATATATATGTACACGTGTTAAGAGTATTTAAATTAAATATATTGATTTCATTTCCCTTCGTAATAAAAGCATCTGGTAACTCTACCCCAATCTTGCTATATTTCTCTCACAGTAACTCTTCAAGGTAGTAGTTAAGTTTAACTTTCTTCTAACGACTATTAGTTGATATTAATCTTGCTATTATTATTATCATATATATATATATATATATATAATATATATATATATATATATATATATATATATATATATATAACATCCAAATAAGTAGGTTCAGGTAAACAACTTTCTTATTAGATGCAATTAAAGAAACGGGTGTCGATTTGTGTGGGAGTTGGCAATTTTAATTAGATTCAGTATTAAAAATAAGCAGCTAGGTGTTATAAATTTATAATAAATAAATAAGTAAATAAATAAGTATTATTAATAGTTAAAACATGTATTACAATGTTAAATAATATTAATGGACAATATTAAACAATATTAGTGGACATTAGTCCTAGATTTTGTTAGTATGCCAATATTAATCGGGGTTTCAGCTTCGTTTTAAACAAATTTACATTCACAATATTTTTTATATCGGCATGCAAGTCATTCCATAGTTTCAATCCAATGAAAATGGGTAGTTTTTGAGATGAAGACAACCGAGGTATAACAAGCATTGATCTATTTCTGGTCTGATACGAGTGGATTTCTTGTTACAAAATATCTATTTACCCATTGCAAATTAATGATTTTGTTCTTACACTTGTAAATAAAAATAAAATGTGCCAGTTTGGTTATATCGTTGAGCTTTAGTAGGTTTAACTCTTTAAATAAAGCACTAGAGCGATCAAGGAAATCAGCAACAGATAATAACCTTATTGCTCATTTTTGGATGACAAAGATACCATTTAAAGCGTTGTTAGCGGAGTTTCCCCAAACAAGGGAGCAGTATGTTATATAAGGAAGAACAAGAGTATGATAGAGTCAATAAAACTTGTTTTGGGACTACATTTCTAAATTTAAACATTATAGAAACGCTCCTTGAAATATTTTTCGCGATTTAATTTACATGATCACTCCATTGCAAATTCTTATCTAGTATTACACCAAGAAATTCTATTACAGCACAAGCCTTTATGGCGATTTCATTAACATTAAGTTCATCAAGATATACATTTCTTTTATTAGTAAAAATTATGAAATTTGTTTTACTAGTATTTAGGAAGAGTTTATTGGTCAACCATTTCATTACACTGATGAATTCTGAATGAGATATATTCTTAGCTGTATTAACATTTTTGCAAGAAAAAGAGACAGTTGTATCATCTACAAACATTATGAAGTTCAGTATATTTGATGAACGTGGAAGGTCATTTATATATAATAAAAATAACAGTGGACCCAGAACTCAGCACTGTGGCACACCATGCTTGACAGTCGCTTTAGTTGAGCAAACCTTATTTACTGATACAATATGATATCTGTTGGACAACAACCAAATAAGTAGGTTTCTCAAAAAAAAAAAAAATTCTCATTTCCAGTTAATAGAAAACGTGGAAAGGTTTTTAGAAGGCATAACTAGTATTTAGCATCGTTGCAGATTGTTGAGTAAATATAGCACCAGTCCTTCATGAGGCAATACCACCAAAGAAGTTCCAAGCACATCTTCAACAATAATTCAAGTAAGGATCTTTCACTACACCGTCGCTTTCGTTTATTTTAGCAAACCTGAAACGTACTCTCAAATTCTGAATGCTTTATACAACAAGAGGAAGAAATCGTAACTTCTCTCAAAACTGCCTAATTCCATTATTCTAAATCCACATATTCTCTGTGATATATATATATATATATATATATATATATATATATATATATATATATATATATATATACACACACACTCACACACAGTACTTACTTATGTCTGTTGATTTTTACCCATTCTTCAACAGAATGTACACCATTTTTCTGTTGCAAGCTAGAAGTCGGGTATACGAGGTAACTATTATTATTATTATTATAGTAGTAGTAGTAGTAGTAGTAGTAGTAGCAGGGGTAACAGTAGTTTAAAACTTATCCTCACTTCTACACATCTCTTTCATTGCAATCCTAAATCACCTAAGCTATCCGCTGAAGCAGGAGTCACGCCAAACTATTTTACATCGAAAGCATTCTAACATCTACATAATAACAGAAATGAGCCCGCATATACAATATACGAGTTTACCCATTTGGTTAATACCACAATGCTTTTGTATCACTCATTACCTATCTGTATTACCTAAAAATTAGCTAGCTAGTTGTCAACTAGCGATCAAAATAATGTAATGTGCAAATTTTTAGTTTGGAACCGAGCCTTAAGCTCGGTCCCAAACGCACGCGCACACACACACACACATTCTTTCAGAAAAGGGCATATATATATGTACACACAAGCACCACACACACACACACACACACACACACACACACACATCCCAAATTTTTAGTGTTCCGTTCGATGATTCATCATTTCACGAAGGTTAAGCTTGTTCCCCCACTCTCTCTCTCTCTCTCTCTCTCTCTCTCTCTCTCTCTCTCTCTCTCTCTCTCTCTCTCTCTCTATATAATATATATATATATATATATATATATTATATATATACATATATATATATATATATATAATAAGATGTATACTTAAATAATTATATGCATATTATATATAAACATGTAAATATAAAATATGCATAATATAAAGATTTTATACAAAGTAAATGACTAACAATAAATATCGTATTATGAAGCAAACTGTGGAATGACATCTCGATCTCAAAGGGTTTTAATTTACATTTCCCTCAAAAACTGTGATTAATAGAAGAAAAACGTGTTTTCATTTTTGTAATCAGGGTAAAATGAACATAAGAATCACCCATATTTAGCAAATGGAGAAAAACTTCGTTGATCAATGTTATGATGTGATGAATATGTGCATTTGTACATTGTGGCAAGACCATAGTCCATGTGACAAATATTAATAATATGAAGAGACGCTAGATTACATTTGACAGCTCAAATTCTAAGGATAGAAATGGAATTAACAGGAAATAGTACAACAATGTCGGATGTAAGTACAGCCGCAGTCAGACGTCTTTATATCATGAATCTCATAGCTTACGAAGATACACATATATATATATAGTTTTACAATCATGTTCTAAATCAATTATTCAGCCGTTAATGTTCTCATATTTGCTAAAATAAATTTCTAATAATAAAATTTTTATAAGTTTATACATGTATCTCAATTTTGTGTTTATGTACAACACTTTTTGGGAACAGTTGGACGGACAGAACCATATATAAAGATTTCACATGATACCCCGACTCATATATATATATATATATATATATATATATATATATATATATATATGTTAAAATTTGAATACACACATATGAGCGTGTAACAACATAGTATGAGCAATCAAGCAATTATACGACGCTGGAAAAAATAAATAATTAGATAAATATAAATGAAAAATGTAGACGGAAATGGAACGATTTGAGAATCTCCCCGTCAAGAACCACTTACGAATTTATGAGTTATACATCTACTAGAGTTTCTGATAGGATGATGGCTTCATACTCTTTTACAATGTATATTTGAGAATAAAGGCGGATCATTCTAGCCTAAACATCCAAAAACCGTACAGCAGAGATCACCCCTACAAACAGACGACATTTTGTAGAGGCCTAAACTACATGAACAAGCAGGAGCCCCCAAATAAAAGTTCACATACTTCATGCTCGTAGAACCATGTAGTTTTTATAATGCTAATACACGAATGATAATTTAACAGACTGTTTTCGCGACTCTTTGTGTTTTACCCTAAATTCTTCCACGTGTATAACTATACTGTATGTTGTGATAAACATTCTTTGACAAACTTTTCAATGCATACATCCTATCGCTGGATGCATGTAAAACTCAAATTCGCACGCTTTTCACACATCTCTGTTGCATTATCACCCGGCTGTAGCATTTAGGACAGCGTTTTTCATGGATTAATGCGAGACCCCAGTGCATCCTCAAAATCATATTGTCAGAATTTACGAGTATATATAAACATAAGAACAAATAAATTCCATATAGGCTACTGCTGATCAAAATAATAATCAAAACACTACAAATACATAATGTTGTGAAACCTATAATAAAATAAGTTTACAAAATAGTTGCTAATTATAAGCCATCAAAATTTCAATGAAATTAAGCATGTACGATTTACTTCTCAAACTCTAAGTTTTTAAACATTGCGTTTCATGGCATCATGCATCTTCTACAACACACACACACACACACACACACACACACACACACACACACACACACACACACACACACACACATTAGTTTTCTGAGTTTGGTTCGAGGTCTGTGAGCCTCACAAAAGGTACACCTTTCTTAATGCACGAAGGTCACATACTGAATACACCCTGGTGTAGGATTTATATTATCATTATGAAATGAAGTTCATTCCTATCTACGGTCTCAGAGTTAGATAATTGTTCTCAGTAGTAGCAAGGTTTTAGTAAAGCTATTTATATGTTAATGAACTTCCTGATGATTAGATATTCTGTATTGTATATTTTGTACCAAAATATATTTTCCCTATCTCATCTATCTGAACATGGCTTATAACAGGGTTTGATGAAACCTTTATATCAGATTTTGTTCGTGATTAGAAAGTGGCGTTAAAATACTCGTAGCTAAAAGTAAAAAATCTGGAAAATATTTGTGAAGGAATGTTCATAGGAAATTTCGATATTGTAAAGTATTAAAGTATATATATATATATTAGGGTGCCACTTATTTGGGGTGTTTTTCATTTTTTGGGAATTTCTATCAGGACGGGCGCATTTCTGGTGTCATTCCGTCTAAAAACATTGTGTGTAAAATATTTTTGAAATAAAATAATAATTAGAACTGCCTCAACGAGGTCAAAGTTTATACTTTTTGTCGAAAAGTACTCATGGCGTTCTGTTATCATGTCAGTTTTCGTTTCGATAGCTGCTGTAGTTTCTGAGTTGAAAAATGATAACAGACAGACAGACGGACGGTCAGAGTCGTTGGTTTAGTCTTCCGCACTGGTGTACAGAAGACTAAAATGAGGTATTATACAGGGTGTAACACGAGTTTATCCAAATATTGATACAGGCGAAAGAACATGTTATTCTAAGTAGAAAATGGGTTGGGACGAGTTTTGCCAACACTAACAGTGTTTCATTCTCTTTTTCAGTGAGTTCTGAAACGACGTGATGGCTTCGGCAACAAGATCTAAAACAGCAGTCTATCTCCTGGGGACCGTGGACCACAGCATCACAGGAAGCATGCTGCCTACGGGAAAGCAGGCGCTTCAGTACTTTTTCCACCTTCACCTTGACGTCAAGAAGCCGATCAAGGAAGCAGCCGCTGAGACAGTGACCGCAGTCAAGGAATTCTGGGAGCGGTCCCGTATTCCTACGCAGAAAGACCAACGCGCAAGGGACAAGGTTCTCCGAATGTACGAGAAGTGGCGGGCTCTGAACAAGAACTCGAAACGGCGCACTGTGACCCAAATCAGGAACGAGGCCGAGTTCCTCTCATCCCTTGACCGCCTCTTCGACATCGCACACGAACAGGCGATGTCGATGATCACAATCGAAGAGGACAGGGAGTTCCTGACGGGACAAAGGGCCGAGGTGCGGCGCGGCCGCATCTCCTCCACACGTGACATGACGCTGCACACTGAGGAGGAGCGTGCGAGGAGACAGGAAGCGGAAAGGAGCCGCCGGCAAGATGATGAAAGGGCGAACAGAGAGAGCCGAGAAGAACTCGTCGAACTGGCATCGAGCTCCAGCTCAGGTGCAAGCAGCCCGACTCGGTCACCGACACGGCGTCGTCGCCGAGAAGAAGAGGAAGAGCTCTCTCTCCCGGGCCCGTCCACGTCGAATGCAGAAGCATCTACGACCCCTTTACCACCCAAGCGATTCCGCGCGTCGAAAAAGATGATCACCCCTGATCTCTCCGCAGCGATGGATCGGACGAAACTTACCGACCGAGGTGTTTTTTTTGCTGTCGGCGGCTGCGAGGAGCTTGGGCCACGACCCTGAGGAGCTGGTCTTGAACCGCGAATCCTCCCGCCGCGACCGAGCAAAGTTCCGTGCTATGGCAGCAGCGGAAATGAAGGCAGCCTTCCATCCTACTGTGCCGCTGACCGTTCACTGGGACGGGAAAATCGTACCAGCGGCTGACGGAGGCCCTGCTGAAGATCGCCTTCCAGTTCTGGTGTCTGGGGAGAACGTCGACAAGCTTCTGGCTGTGCCCAGCCTCCCCGACGGCACCGGCCGCGCCATAGCGGAAGCCGTCCTCTCTGCCCTCGAGGATTGGGACATCAAGGGACGGATCTGTGCCCTCTCTTTTGACACCACCGCCTCAAACACAGGACTCTCAGGAGGAGCTTGCTATATCATTGAGCAGAAACTCGAGAAGACAGTGCTTCATTTGGCTTGCCGCCACCACATCCACGAACTGGTGTGCGAGAAGGCATTCACGGCGTGCCTCGGTCCCTCTACTGGTCCTGACATCCTCCTGTTCAAACGATTCGCCGCCCAGTGGGACTTCATCGATCAAACCAAAGCGAAGCCCTTCGAGGATGGAACCATGCCGCAGCACCTGAAGGACGCCCGCGACGACCTGCTGATCGAATTCAGCCGCCTCCTCGACGGTCAACATCCACGTGATGACTACAGGGAACTTCTGGAGCTCTCTGTAATTGTGCTGGGCGGTCCGAACAAGCGGGGTGCCCGGTTCGCTCGTCCCGGCGCCTTCCATCGCGCGCGCTGGATGGCAAAAGTCATCTATGCCATCAAACTGTTCCTGTTCCGGGAACAGTTTCAGATGTCGTCAGGCGAAGCGGCTGGAATCCGGCGATTCACCATCTTCGCCGTGTCCATCTACGTGACGGCCTGGTACAAAGCGCCGCTCCCGGCAACGGCCCCAGCCGCGGACCTCGCGCTGCTCAAGGCCCTCGTCTATTATCCGGACTCAGCGGTGGCCAAGGCGACGGCGACAGTCTTCGCCAGGCACCTATGGTACTTGAGCGAGCGCCTCGTCACCCTGGCCATCTTCGACGAGGGTATCGACTTGGCGACAAAGCGGGAGATGATTAAAGCGATGGAAGAAGAGGAAGGATCGGAGGATCCCCCGCGGCGTATCAATGTGGACCTGTCCACCGCCTCAATCGCCAACAATACATTGGCCAAGTTCACAACGACTACATCAAAGGAGTTCTTCAAGGTTCTGGACATCAGCACCGCCTTCCTGCTCAAGGATCCGGAGGAGTGGCGGACGGACCCAGCCTTCATCGCCGCATCCCGCCGAGTCCAGGCCCTTCAAGTTGTCAATGACTTCGCGGAGCGCGGGGTGGCGTTGATGCAGTCTTTCAACCTGGCCCTTACCAAGAGTGAAGACCAAAGGCAGTTCCTCTTACAAGTGGTCGAGAAGCACCGCTGTGACTTCCCAACCGCCCGCAAGTCCTCTGCAAAGTAGGCAACAATGAGAGGGAGATGGGCGCCCATGATACCCCCCCCCCCCCCTTGAGGGACTAATACTCGAGTTGAGGGGGACCTAGAGTTGAAAGTATGAAGTCCAGTTATATGTTTTAGGTCAAGATTAGTAGCTTGAACAAACTAGAAGTGATATTTTATTTGCTAGAGGCATAGAACATCATGATCTAAAATTTCTACTTTTCGAGAAAATATACAAACTTTGACCGTATTGAGGCAGTTCTAAATATTGTTTTATTTCAAAATTATTTTACACACGATATTTTTTGACAAAATGGAACCAGAAACGCGCCCGTCCCGATAAAAATTCAAACTTTCGAAAATAAGTGTCACCCTAATATATATATATATATATATATATATAATATATATATATTATATATATATGCAGGAAGGAAGAGCCAAGGGCAAATGTTCGCAAAAGCGCCCCTCCCATAGAAGAGAGCCAAAATCAACGTCCGGGATTTTCGAGAGGCCTAGGCACGATGCGTTTGAAAGATGGGGGTCATAGACAGGAGGAAAGGCGGATTGAGGAAGATTTTTCCAGAGTTCACTGGTTGAGTAGATGAAAGACTGAAAATGCCGATTAACCCTTGTATTAGCTAGTTGAATAGAAAAGGAATGAGAAAGTGTAGAAAGTCTGATACTGCTTGCTCTCCTTAAAGGAGGAGGCATGAAGTTTTAGAATTTAGAAGAGCAATGTCCGTTACGATAGCGATAGTGAAGAGAGAGTGAGGTAACATTGCAGCAGAGAGAGAATGAAGACAATCAGTAAGAGGCGGGGAACTGATGAGACGAAAAGTCTCTGATTCCATCATGTCAAGCACAGCTGTGTGGTTGAACCACCCCTCCCATACGGCTAACTAACGAAAATATCATGACCTAACCTAACCAATCGTCAAGGGCATACAGTTAACCTAACGATTGGTTAGGTTAGGTCGTGATATTTTCGTTAGTTAGCCTTATAAGCCTAACTAAAGAAAGCTGGGGTCCCTATTCTTCAATAGCTCCCCTTCCTCTTCTCTTAACATCCTTGGCGTTTCCTTTTCTCGTGATCTTTCCTGGAAAGAATACATATACTCTCTTAAACAGCCTCTAAGAGGTTAGTTGTACTGTACCGCCTCCGCAGTTTCTTCACCCCACTCAGTTGCTGTCTCTGTACAGGGGTCATGTTCGCCCTTGTATGGAGTATGCTTCTCATGTGTGGGGTGGTTCAACCACACAGCTGTGCTTGACATGATGGAATCAGAGACTTTTCGTCTCATCAGTTCCCCGCCTCTTACTGATTGTCTTCATTCTCTCTCTCTTTGCTGCAATGTTACCTCACTCTCTTCACTATCGCTATCGTAACGGACATTGCTCTTCTAAATTCTAAAACTTCATGCCTCCTTTAAGGAGAGCAAGCAGTACCAGACTTTCTACACTTTCTCATTCCTTTTCTATTCAACTAGCTAATACAAGGGTTAATCGGCATTTTCAGTCTTTCATCTACTCAACCAGTGAACTCTGGAAAAATCTTCCTCAATCCGCCTTTCCTTCTGTCTATGACCCCCATCTTTCAAACGCATCGTGCCTAGGCCTCTCGAAAATCCCGGACGTTGATTTTGGCTCTCTTCTATGGGAGGGGCGCTTTTGCGAACATTTGCCCTTGGCTCTTCCTTCCTGCATAATATATATATATATATATATATATATATATATATATATATATATATATATATATATATATATATATACTTTAATACTTTAATACTTTACAATATCGAAATTTCCTATGAACATTCCTTCACAAATATTTTCCAGATTTTTTACTTTTAGCTACGAGTATTTTAACGCCACTTTCTAATCACGAACAAAATCTGATATAAAGGTTTCATCAAACCCTGTTATAAGCCATGTTCAGATAGATGAGATAGGGAAAATATATTTTGGTACAAAATATACAATACAGAATATCTAATCATCAGGAAGTTCATTAACATATAAATAGCTTTACTAAAACCTAGCTACTACTGAGAACAATTATCTAACTCTGAGACCGTAGATAGGAATGAACTTCATTTCATAATGATGATATAAATCCTACACCAGGGTGTATTCAGTATGAATGTGACCTTCGTGCATTAAGAAAGGTGTACCTTTTGTGAGGCTCACAGACCTCGAACCAAACTCAGAAAACTAATGTGTGTGTGTGTGTGTGTGTTGTAGAAGATGCATGATGCCATGAAACGCAATGTTTAAAAACTTAGAGTTTGAGAAGTAAATCGTACATGCTTAATTTTATTGAAATTTTGATGGCTTATAATTAGCAACTATTTTGTAAACTTATTTTATTATAGGTTTCACAACATTATGTATTTGTAGTGTTTTGATTATTATTTTGATCAGCAGTAGCCTATATGTAATTTATTTGTTCTTATGTTTATATATACTCGTAAATTCTGACAATATGATTTTGAGGATGCACTGGGGTCTCGCATTAATCCATGAAAAACGCTGTCCTAAATGCTACAGCCGGGTGATAATGCAACAGAGATGTGTGAAAAGCGTGCGAATTTGAGTTTTACATGCATCCAGCGATAGGATGTATGCATTGAAAAGTTTGTCAAGGAATGTTTATCACAACATACAGTATAGTTATACACGTGGAAGAATTTAGGGTAAAACAGAAAGAGTCGCGAAAACAGTCTGTTAAATTATCATTCGTGTATTAGCATTATAAAAACTACATGGTTCTACGAGCATGAAGTATGTGAACTTTTATTTGGGGGCTCCTGCTTGTTCATGTAGTTTAGGCCTCTACAAAATGTCGTCTGTTTGTAGGAGTGATCTCTGCTGTACGGTTTTTGGATGTTTAGGCTAGAATGATCCCCCTTTATTCTCAAATATACATTGTAAAAGAGTATGAAGCCATCATCCTACAGAAACTCTAGTAGATGTATAACTCATAAATTCGTAAGTGGTTCTTGACGGGGAGATTCTCAAATCGTTCCATTTCCGTCTACATTTTTCATTTATATTTATCTAATTATTTATTTTTTCCAGCGTCGTATAATTGCTTGATAAGGCTCATACTATGTTGTTACACGCTCATATGTGTGTATTCAAATTTTAACATATATATATATATATATAAATGAGTCGGGGTATCATGTGAAATCTTTATATATGGTTCTCTCCGTCCAACTGTTCCCAAAAATGTTGTACAAACACAAAATTGAGATGTATAAACTTATAAAAATTTTATTATTAAAAATTTATTTCAGCAAATATGAGAACATTAACGGCTGAATAATTGACTTAGAACATGATTGTAAAACTATATATATATATATATATATATATATATATATATATATATATCTATATATATATATATATATATATATATATATATATATATATATATATATATCTTCGTAAGCTATGGGATTCATGATATAAAGACGTCTGACTGCGGCTGTACTTTCATCCGACATTGTTGTACTATTTCCTGTTAATTCCATTTCTATCCTTAGTATTTGAGCTGTCAAATGTAATCTAGCGTCTCTTCGTATTATTAATATTTGTCACATGAACTATGGTCTTGCCACAATGTACAAATGCACATATTCATCACATCATAACATTTATCAACGAAGTTTTTCTCCATTTGCTAAATATGGGTGATTCTTATGTTCATTTTACCCTGATTACAAAAATGAAAACACGTTTTTCTTCTATTAATCACAGTTTTTGAGGGAAATGTAAATTAAAACCCTTTGAGATCGAGATGTCATTCCACAGTTTGCTTCATAATACGATATTTATTGTTAGTCATTTACTTTGTATAAAATCTTTATATTATGCATATTTTATATTTACATATTTATATATAATATGCATATAATTATTTAAGTATATATATATATATATATATATATATATATATATATATATATATATATACACACACACAGTGGGGGGAAATAAGTATTCGTACACCTGCAAAATCGTTTTTCAATAAACTTACAATCAAACGAATTACTTGAAAGTTGAACAAAAGATGGCTATTGGCTTACAATTAATATGTATTAAACGAACGAACCAAAATTACGAATAAATAACTCGACAAATTAAATTTACGAAATTAGGTGGGGAAAAAAGTATTCGTATAAATTAATTTTCATAACTTAATATTTAGTTGCGTAACCATTGTTGGCAATAACTGCTTGTAGACGTTTTCCATAGGTTCCTACTAGTGCTTTGCAACTTTCTGTCGGAATTTTAGCCCACTCTTTGCAAATAACCTTCAAATCGGCGATGTTCCTCGGGTTCCTCAAATGAATCTGCTTTTTTAATATTCGCCACAAGTTCTCAATCGGATTCAAATCAGGCGACTGGCTAGGCCACTGCAGCACCCTCACATTGTTCTGAACGGACCACTCTCGAGTAAGTTTGGCAGTATGCTTCGGATCGTTATCTTGTTGGAAGCACCATTCATCTCCAAGCTCCAACTGTTGGACAGAGGCGAACAAATATTCTTCTAAAATATCGCGATACAGTGCTCCATTCATTGTTCCCTCTATGACGTGAATTGCTCCAGTACCATTAGATGAAAAGCACCCCCATACCATGATGCTTCCGCCTCCGAACTTTACAGTAGGGATGGTGTTCTTTGGATCAAGAGCGCATCCATCTTTCCTCCACACATGGCAAGCCGTGTTCCTTCCAAATATAACTATTTTCGTTTCATCTGACCAAAGTACGGTATTCCAGAACTCTTTAGGCTTTTCTAAATGCTCACGGGCAAACTTCAAACGAGCATCTCTATGCATTTTCTTTAGTAGGGGTGTTTTCCTTGGACGGCGAGACTTCAGGTTAATCCTGTATAGTTCATTACTGATAGTCCGTTTAGTGACCGAAGTTCCTGCAGCCATTAATTCTTCTTGAATCTCCTTGCGAGTCGTCATAGGGTTTTCTTTAACTTTTCTTGCCATCCTTCTCCCAGCTCGGGGA
Source organism: Bathynomus jamesi (assembly GCA_023014485.1). Lineage (NCBI taxonomy): Eukaryota > Metazoa > Arthropoda > Malacostraca > Isopoda > Cirolanidae > Bathynomus > Bathynomus jamesi. Next base: position 414,494 of record JAJOZX010000828.1, on the reverse strand, counting down.
GAAATGTTTTGAGGAGCACCAGTTCGAGGAAGGTTGTGAGTAGTACCCGTCTTCTTCCATTTCAAAATAACGGAGCCTATTGTACTGAATGGGATACTTAACCTCTTTGAAATGTCTGTGTAGCTCAACCCTTCATTGTGGAGCCTGATTATCTCATTTTTCTGTTCAACAGAGAGTTCCTTCGTCTTCGCCATGGCGACAACCTTCATGCATTAAGACTGAACAATGAATGAGAGCTGCAGGAAATGACGTCATCATAACGTGTCGCAAACAGTGTTGGAACATTCCAGAAGACTCATGTAGATGCTAGAGACCTCTATTTGTCCTCTAGAGACTTCTATTTGTAACTTTTCCTAAATGTACGAATACTTTTTTCCCCACCTAATTTCATAAATTTAATTTGTCGAGTTATTTATTCGTAATTTTGGTTCGTTCGTTTAATACATATTAATTGTATGCCAATAGCCATCTTTTGTTCAACTTTGAAGTAATTCGTTTGATTGTAAGTTTATTGAAAAACAATTTTGCAGGTGTACGAATACTTATTTCCCCCCACTATATATATATATATATATATATATATATATATATATATATATTATATATATATATATATATATATTAGGGTGGTCCAAATCCATAGGGGGAAATTTCAAAATTGTCTTAGATAGTCTCCACAAGTGTGGTTTTTGTCCATTTAGTGTCCACATGGTCTGTGCAAAATTGCAGCGTGATTGGTGAATATTTAGAGGTCGCCCCACTCTGAATATATATATTATATAATGTACTTTTTCTTCCGTAGGTCCGATGGCTCAAACTCGATCAATTCCAAAAGTTTGGCTTCTAGGGATGGCAACTGGAACTTTATCCACGTCAAGGCTCCCTACATGCCTTGACGCCCTCCTCTTGGGGCAATACCACCACATCAATCAAAAGCAAACCACCTCCGACAGTATGAACCAGGCATGCCAGAGGGTGATTGAAGTCTGGACCCGAGCGCGGATCCCAACTCAACGGATCGACTCCTGTGTCCGTAAGCTTTCAAAGCTTTTAGACCGCTACAAAACACTCAAGAAGCACAGGACCAGGCAACGTGCCAGCGATAGAATGAATGAAGACATCTTCAAAGCGGACATCCAGGAACTGTTTGACATCGCAACCAGTGATGCCATGAGCACAATCGTCAACGTTGAGGCCCGAAATTTCCTGTCCATGCAGCGCAAGGACGTCAATTCTTGCAGCATGGCTGGCATTGATAAGGAAACGACTACACAAGAGGACAGAAAGCGATCCAGAATGGAGAAGGAAGCCAAGAGGAAGGCAAGGCATGAAGCAACACAGAAAGATTTGGAAGAAGCAGGAGTGTCATCAATTGATCTTTCCTCTTCTTCTTCTTCCCTTTTTTCGCAAGACGACGACGACTATAGACCATCGGTTCCGATTCCTTCTTCGTCTGAAGCTCCGGCACCAAAGCGTCCCAAGAACAAGGTTACGAACATTTTCCAATCTCCAGAAGTCATTGGAGCAATGGATCGCACCAATCTTTCTGACCGGAATGCTGTTTTCGTAACTGGAGCTGTATTACAGGCCGCGGGGCATGATCTGTCTGGGATGACGTGCTCTCGGAGCTCTATTCATCGCTACAGAGAAAGTGGGCGAGAACAGGCAGCTCGAGAAGACCTAGAATCATTCTCTCTAGAAGACCCTGTCCTTCTCCATTGGGACGGAAAGCTTCTCCCCGGCATTGAAGGGAAGAAGACGAATGTGCATCGGATAGCAATCCTTATAACATTCAATGGACAGGAGAAGCTGCTTGGTGTCCCAAAGATGAAACAAGGAACTGGAGAAGCACAGGCCCAGGCATGCCTTCAAACTATGAAATTATGGAACGTGGAACAGCATGTGAGAGGTCTCGTCTTCGATACCACTGCGTCAAACACGGGTTTACATCGCGGAGCCTGTGTCAGGATTGAAGAAGCATTGGGTCACGAGCTAGTTTGGATCGGTTGTCGACATCATATACTTGAAGTCGTACTTGCTGATGTCTTTGGCTCAACAGGAAGTCCTGAAACAGGCCCTTTTAAGCGATTTCAAAAGGAATGGCCATCTCTCTCCCACGAAGCATTTGTCTCAGCATCGGACAGCTTGTTCGAGAACCCTCAACTCCAAGAGATGAGAAAAGAGATGCTCACTTACTTACCTAACGCTCTTCAGGCAAGCCAACCTCGTGACGACTACAAGGAGTTCCTTGAACTATCTTTGCTCTTCCTGGGGGGAAAGACTGGTGGTCAACTCTTTATCCGAGCTCCGGGTCCCATGCACCACGCGAGATGGATGGCGAAGGCGATTTATGCGCTCAAAATCTACCTCTTTCACTATCAATTCAAGCTCACACCACGCGAAGAACGAAACGTGACTCAGCTGGCTTTATTTGTCAGTCTGATTTACGTCAAGTACTGGCATGAAGCGCCAATGGGGACACAAGCTCCTCTCAATGATCTCAAAATGCTGCATCTTCTGGAAAAATATCCACACGGAGGAGCTGCACAAGCGGCGAAGACAGCTCTAAGACGCCACCTGTGGTACTTGTCGGAGCATCTGATTGGACTGGCCTTCTTCGATAATAGGATCGATCCTGATACCAAAAGGAGAATGGTTCAACACCTCCAACATCCCCAAAAGAATGGCTGCCCCGACGAATCGACATGGCGGAAGCTGGTGTTGAAAATGATGTGGCATCCTTCGTCACGAAAAGGACATTGACCTTCTTTGATGCCTTGAAAGTTGGAGGTAAGGAGGAAGCGCGCCAGTTACTTCAAAAAGATCCACGGGAATGGCCAAATGACAAGAACTACAGGGAACTTAGAGATCGCGCCTTAAAGATGAAAGTCGTCAATGATGCTGCCGAGCGAGGTATTGCTCTCGCACAACGCTACAATGACACTTTGACACGAAACGAGGACCAGAAGCAGTACCTCCTACAACTCGTAGCCGCCCACCGAAAACAGATACCAATACCATCCAAGGCGACTCTGATGCAGAAGAAATAATGAAGATACACCCATTATCATGTCCTATTGTCTTACTGTTTTCTTTCATATTCTTTGAGAACCAAAAAAAAATTTAGTTATTCAGTTGTCTATATATTTTCCCAAATTTTCTAAAAGGGGGCAAGTGGGGCGACCCCTAAATATTAACCGAATAACGTGAAACTTTGCACAAATACTGTCCACACCAAGAGGCATAAAACCAACCTTCTGGAGAGAACTTAGTCGATGCTTTAACTTTTTGGACCACCCTAATATATATATATATATATATAGGGTGAACCAAATGTAGGTGGACAGTAAATGATGACGTTTATTTTGAGAATACATATTTAATTTTTTTGTATACTATAATACAAAATAAAATTTAAATAAATTTAGTTATAATATTTAATATAATATAACACAAACACCATAGTTATAATATAATATAACACAAACCGTATTCAACCTACTGTCCACCTACTTTTGGTTCACCGTGTATATATATATATATATATATATAATATATATATATATATATATAGAGAGAGAGAGAGAGAGAGAGAGAGAGAGAGAGAGAGAGAGAGAGGGGAACAAGCTTAACCTTCGTGAAATGAATCATCGAACGGAACACTAAACATTTGGGGTGGTGTATGTGTGTGTGTGTGTGGTGCTTGTGTGTACACACACATATATATGCCCTTTTCTGAAAGAATGTGTGTGTGTGTGTGTGTGTGCGTGCGTTTGGGACCGAGCTTAAGGCTCGGTTCCAAACTAAAAATTTGCACATTACATTATTTTGATCGCTAGTTGACAACTAGTTAGCTAATTTTTAGGTAATACAGATAGGTAATGAGTGATACAAAAGCATTGTGGTATTAACCAAATGGGTAAACTCGCATATTGTATATGCGGGCTCATTTCTGTTATTATGTAGATGTTAGAATGCTTTCGATGTAAAATAGTTTGGCGTGACTCCTGCTTCAGCGGATAGCTTAGGTGATTTAGGATTGCAATGAGAGAGAGATGTGTAGAAGTGAGGATAAGTTTTAAACTACTGTTACCCCTGCTACTACTACTACTACTACTACTAATAATAATAATAATAATAATACAGTTTCCTCGTATACCCGACTTCTAGCTTGCAACAGAAAAATGGTGTACATTCTGTTGAAGAATGGGTAAAAATCAACAGACATAAGTAAGTACTGTATATATATATATATATATATATATATATATATATATATATATATATATATATATATATATATATCACAGAGAATGTGTGGAATTAGAATAATGGAATTAGGGCAGTTTTGAGAGAAGTTACGATTTCTTCCTCTTGTTGTATAAAGCATTCAGAATTTGAGAGTACTTAAATTTCAGGTTTGCTAAAATAAACGAAAGCGACCGTGTAGTGAAAGATCCTTACTTGAATTATTGTTGAAGATGTGCTTTGAACTTCTTTGGTGGTATTGCCTCATGAAGGACTGGTGCTATATTTACTCAACAATCTGCAACGATGCTAAATACTAGTTATGCCTTCTAAAAACCTTTCCACGTTTTCTATTAACTGGAAATGAGAATTTTTTTTTTTTTTTTTTTGAGAAACCTACTTATTTGGTTGTTGTCCAACAGATATCATTTTGTATCAGTAAATAAGGTTTGCTCAACTAAAGCGCCTGTCAAGCATGGTGTGCCACAGTGCTGAGTTCTGGGTCCACTGTTATTTTTATTCTATATAAATGACCTTCCACGTTCATCAAATATACTGAACTTCATAATGTTTGTAGATGATACAACTCTCTTTTTCTTGCAAAAATGTTAATACAGCTAAGAATATATATCATTCAGAATTCATCAGTGTAATGAAATGGTTGACCACCAATAAACTCTTCCTAAATACTAGTAAAACAAATTTCATAATTTTTACTAATAAAAGAAATGTATATCTTGATGAACTTAATGTTAATGAAATCGCCATAAAGGCTTGTGCTGTAACAGAATTTCTTGGTGTAATACTAGATAAGAATTTGCAATGGAGTGATCATGTAAATTAAATCGCGAAAAATATTTCAAGGAGCGTTTCTATAATGTTTAAATTTAGAAATGTAGTCCCAAAACAAGTTTTATTGACTCTATCATACTCTTGTTCTTCCTTATATAACATACTGCTCCCTTGTTTGGGGAAACTCCGCTAACAACACTTTAAATGGTATCTTTGTCATCCAAAAATGAGCAATAAGGTTATTATCTGTTGCTGATTTCCTTGATCGCTCTAGTGCTTTATTTAAAGAGTTAAACCTACTAAAGCTCAACGATATAACCAAACTGGCACATTTTATTTTTATTTACAAGTGTAAGAACAAAATCATTAATTTGCAATGGGTAAATAGATATTTTGTAACAACAAGAAATCCACTCGTATCAGACCAGAAATAGATCAATGCTTGTTATACCTCGGTTGTCTTCATCTCAAAAACTACCCATTTTCATTGGATTGAAACTATGGAATGACTTGCATGCCGATATAAAAAATATTGTGAATGTAAATTTGTTTAAAACGAAGCTGAAACCCCGATTAATATTGGCATACTAACAAAATCTAGGACTAATGTCCACTAATATTGTTTAATGTCCATTAATATTATTTAACATTGTAATACATGTTTTAACTATTAATAATACTTATTTATTTACTTATTTATTTATTATTATAAATTTATAACACCTAGCTGCTTATTTTTAATACTGAATCTAATTAAAATTGCCAACCCCCACAAATTCGACACCCCGTTTTCTTTAATTGCATCTAATAAGAAAGTTGTTTACCCGAACCTACTTATTTGGATGTTATATATATATATATATATATATATATACGGCGTCCCAAAAAAATGTATACACACTTTAACAGCTGATAGCTCAATTGATGTTTCTTTCTTTCCAAGTTAAACCCATTAGAATTAATAATGGCAGTCAGACTAAGCTTTGAACAAAGGAAATTCATTCTAAAATGCTACTGGAAGTGTGAAAACGCAGTTGAAGTGCAAAGACAGTTTAGGAGGGAGTTTCAAACAGATCCACCAACGCGACTTACCATCACTCGAATTAGAGATAAGTTTTAAGCCGATGGAACTGTTCAGAATGTCCACAAGAAGCGTTCCGGAAGACCACAAACATCGACAAGCCCCACAAAGCAAGAAAGAGTACTGAAAACGTATCACCAAAGTCCAAGAAAATCTGTGCGGCAAGCGAGTCGTGAGGTAGGAATTTCAGAATCGTCTGTCCAACGCATTTTGAAGCGCTGTCAATGGAAAAGTTACATTCCAAGATTAGTCCATGCTCTTAATGAAGATGATCCGGACCGAAGAGTGGAGTATTGCGAGTGGTACTTGGCACGATGTGGATGTGGATTGGACGAAGGGGTTTCGTAGAATACCCTCCGCGTTCACCAGACCTCACACCACTAGACTTTTTTATGGGGATACTTAAAAGACAAAGTCTACGCTATAAAACCTGCAACAGTCGCTGAATTGAGAGCAGCCATTGAACGAGAATGCACACAAATACCAAACGAAATGTTTCGTGATGTTTGCGATTCCATTGCTTCGCGTTATCAGCAGTGCCTGGACCAGAACGGACGTCAGTTTGAAAACAGGCGTTGACAAAACAATTAAATAATGTCTGTAGATTCTATTACATTTTGAAAATGAAATGTATTTTAATAAACACTGCCTTTATAATTATTTAAAGTGTGTATACATTTTTTTGGGACGCCCTGTATATATATATATATATATATATATATATATATATATATATATATATATATATAAGTAGGTTCGGGTAAACAACTTTCTTATTAGATGCAATTAAAGAAAACGGGGTGTCGAATTTGTGGGGGTTTGCAATTTTAATTTTACCGTTCATCAAATTTCGTTATCAAATTGCATGTGTTAAAAGAACAAGTTGCGTAACGATGCTTTAAACTAAATCATCAAAGTTGTTTTCCTCCTCTAAACATCCACTTAAATATTATTACTAATATTGATTTATTGTTATTATTACATATATATGTACACGTGTTAAGAGTATTTAAATTAAATATATTGATTTCATTTCCCTTCGTAATAAAAGCATCTGGTAACTCTACCCCAATCTTGCTATATTTCTCTCACAGTAACTGTCTTCAAGGTAGTAGTTAAGTTTAACTTTCTTCTAACGACTATTAGTTGATACTAATCTTGCTATTATTAATAATAGCAAGATTAGTATCAACTAATAGTCGTTAGAAGAAAGTTAAACTTAACTACTACCTTGAAGACAGTTACTGTGAGAGAAATATAGCAAGATTGGGGTAGAGTTACCAGATGCTTTTATTACGAAGGGAAATGAAATCAATATATTTAATTTAAATACTCTTAACACGTGTACATATATATGTAATAATAACAATAAATCAATATTAGTAATAATATTTAAGTGGATGTTTAGAGGAGGAAAACAACTTTGATGATTTAGTTTAAAGCATCGTTACGCAACTTGTTCTTTTAACACATGCAATTTTATAACGAAATTTGATGAACGGTAAAATTATTAATTCATATACCAGAAGATGGCATGTGAAAGTGACTGTGATGATATATAGCGATGTAAATAACAGAAAACTACATATTTAAAAGTAAATAAACGTATATGCGTGTACTATAAGTATATATTGTATTTGAAGGTCATCTCGTTTGAAAATAAGCCAGTTTCCCTTAAAAAAGAGAGAAATTAATTTATTTAAACTAAAATAATAAATATTCATTTTATTTTTCATAATACAGATATTAAACAAAGAACTTGTTTTCGATTTAAAATATGTTCAGTCTGATTTTGATTTATGTATTGTTCGCAATTTGTTAAGAGACGAAAGTTGGATGTGTCGATGCATACTCTCGTTAGGCCTATTAAAACCTTTCAGATATTCATTTTAAGTTTTCATTTCTACTGTCTGGCGAACTTGCCTGAACAGGAAGTACTCGAATGTATGTATGTTTTTGCATGTTTGTTCTTGTTTGTCTCATGAAAGGACTTTTCAAGGAGGAAGGCGAGGCTCAATCCTTTCTTAAATTTTTTTTTATTTTTTTTATTGAAGGACCATGAAGGACACTTCATAAAGGAGGGACCGTCATGAAGGACGGTGGAGGACCGCCATGAAGGATGGTGAGGGGGGAAAATTTTCAAATCGATCCATTTCTGTCTCATTTTGACACTATACTACTTATATATATATATATATATATATATATATATATATATATATATATACAGGGTGTCCCATAAGTCCGGCATTATAGGAAAAATAATAAAAAAGGCAAAACAAAAGCTTTTATTTACAGAACGTGCTCAATATGTCCACCATTGTTTTCAATACACAAATTCAGACGTGATATCCAGTCAGCAAGCACACAGTGAATGATGTCAGGAGTAATGGTGTTACATGCCCCAATAATGCGCTGCCCCAAATGTTCAACACCTAATTTTCTCTGCGTATACCAGCGCTTTCAAGTGGCCCCAGAGATAAAAATCTAGTGGCGTGAGATCCTGGCTTCTAGCTAGCCATTCCACAGGCCCTCGACGTCCTATCCAATGACCAGGGAATTGTTGGTACAGTATTCCCTTACTTGGGTGCTGTAATGTGCAGGAGCGCCGTCTTGCTGGAACCATGTTGGGAAATTTCCTTCTTCGTTCCAGACACTGGGAAATGCTTCTTCCTTGAGCATACGTAGGTAGGTGCCTCCAGTGACATGTTCATCGAAAAAGACGGGGCCTATGATGCGATCTTTCCAAATGCCACACCATACCATCACCCGAGATGCACCTTGTTCCTTTGAAGAGGTATACAGTGAGGGTTGTTTTGAGACGAGCAGCGGGTGTTGTGTCGATTTACCTCACCATTTCCATAAAAAAACAGCCTTGTCACAGAATGGTGGACGGGAAATTGGCATCCCGAGCATATTGTCCCGTAGCCCATTCACAAAATTCCATTCGTCGGTCGGGATCATCATCGCTTAATTTCTGTAGGATCTGAAGTTTATATGGATGCCATTTGTGAGCCTGAAGAATGCGATGGATGCTAATTTTCGACACTCCTGTCTCGGCGGACAATTGCCGAAGAGACTTATTGGGACTTCTTTTAAAATGAGCCAGGATAGCAGTCGCTGTATCATCGTCAGTGGACCTCCTTGAAGGTCCACTGCATGGCTTATCTTCTATGGATCCTGTTTCCTTAAACTTTGCAACAAGTCTGCTACACAACTCTGTGTTATTGGCTCGCGGTCTGGATGCAGTCTGTTAAATTCAGCAGCGGCCTCTCTTTGACTCCGATTTCCTATGAGTAGAATTATCTGGCTTCGTTCTTCCTTGCTCACAGACATTATGGTTTGTAGAAATAGAAAAATGAATTATGGTTTGTAGAAATAGAAAAATATGAATTATGGTTTGTAGAAATAGAAAAATATGAATTATGGTTTGTAGAAATAGAAAAATATGAATTATGGTTTGTAGAAATAGAAAAATATGAATTTCTCCTATGATGCCGGACTTATGGGACACCCTGTATGTATATATGCGGCTCGGTTGTGGTGTGGTTAGCGTCGCCGACTACGAATCCATCGGCCCCGGCCCCGGGTTCGAGACCCGACGACAGCCGGCGCGCAGCAAAACCCAGCTGTTAATCCTTCCACACAATAAAGAAAGTGGTTGGTAGATAAATGGGTACCCTAAGTGGTCTCGTGGTTAAGACGCTGGGCTGCTGATGGGGCGTGGTTCGGATTCCACGTTAAACTGTAGGTCTAAGGTGGAGTGAAAAGCTTAACCTTCGTCAGAATGAACAATTCGGGCGATGGAAAATATATACTAGATTAAAAAGTTTGGTGAGTTTTTTTTTTGTCCTTCAAATTCCGATCTAAAAAACATTACTTATGGGATGACCTGATATATATATATATAAAGCAAAAGTAGTTTCATCGGTATTCGAACCCAGGATTTCTTTAGTAGAAACTTCCACTACGACGACACTAAGACAAGGTAAAAGTTAACATTGCCTGGTATCTCTTTCAACATACGAGGGAACGTACAACGCTTTCGCGACCAGTGGTGTTTTAGGTGCTAGCACCCCTGCACTCGAGGCAATGGAAAAAATTTATTGAAATCTATCTGGTATAACACTGGGGTACCATAGATGGAAATTTGCATCAGGTTGTACTCTTTACCTTATCATAGCTTAGTGGTAGCGCTCTCGGCTTCTACTCAAGAGGTCCCGAGTTGGAATCCTGTTGGGGCTGAGTTTGCATCATGCAAAAAATAGTACGTAATCATGCATGGAACTCCAGTATGGTATCCCGCCATTATACCAGAGAGGTTTGAATTATATGTTGCCATTATCCTGAGTACAGCGGGGGCTGGCAATGTATAACTTATTTTCTTTAAGTACATTTAGGCCTACATACTCTAACATAGGCTTAATGGCTATTCAGTTACTTTTATAATAAAAAGAACTAAATAGAAATAAGAGTATTATAGCCAATAAAATATTTGCTAAATATTATAAAAACAGAAAAATATGCAAAATGCATGTAAAAATTCTACGAGACTATATTAATTAATGTTAGATGGTCCAGATTGGTGTTTCTGTCGGGCTATAGAGTTTGCGCCAAAATTTGACTTGTGTTTGGGTAGAATGAATGAGAGATCCTTTTCCTTGTATATTAGGTTAGGTTATTTGTACTCTTAGATTTGTAGAGCCTAAAAAACTTATTGCAGTCGAAAGAAACGGTTTGGCTCAAAATCAACTACTGTATAGAAAACAGACATTTTGGCGCTTAACTTGAATTTTAGCGCAAATGCGACACGCGGTCGGAGAGTAGTTGGATGGGAGACTGTCCTCCGCGTCCAGACTGTAGCGACCCGTGGTTCGGATCCCGCGTAAAGCTTTCTGTCCCCTCCTTCATATGACCTTATACGTTACGAAGGAGGTTAAACAACCCCATCATTACAGTGCTTATCACCAGCAACTAATCATCATTACATTGCTAATCATCAATAACTCCAATTAATATGGTTTTATCATATACAAAGTAATACGAAGGGTACTGTAGTGAATACTCTTATTTTAGTTTCAAGATAAATGTTAATTTTACCGTCTTGAATTTCGGAATAGCTATAAATTCATTTTAAATTAGTTACCCATCATAATTCAATTGTAAACCACATTAATACTAATTTTATGTATACTGTATTATTTTATTGTATGTAAACATAATTAATTATATATCACAATTGTCAGTTAATTATTTATATTCAAATAATTATTTTAATCTAATACCATGTCCATTTTGCAAATAAATAATAGAAATCCAAGGGTTATATTTTCCATCTTTGGTACTGTCGCAGTTTCGCCTAACGGACTCAATACGGCTAGTGAGATAATCACTGGTTGGCACTTAACCAGCGGCAGTGCTTATGGCTACATCATCCAGGTTAACCTATACCGGATAGATGCGCTACGGTCCCAAGCCGTAGCTTGCCTAGGCCCAACGACGACGACGACGAAAACCAACAGTACCAAACAGAAACAGACCAGCTGGTCCCTACGAGGTTGTCTGTTTAAGGAACAGGGTTAAAAGAAGGAAGAAAATTTAAAGACGAGTGAAAGTTTCATAGCAAAGCAAAGAAAAGAGTTTGAGAGTTAGGAAATAATTTAAAGATGAAGTGAAAATTTTAAAGTGCGGAGGAGGGAATCCAAGTGAAAATTCTCCATTTCTTTGCGCTAAAATGCGCTTCCAACTGGGGGTTTAAGGCAAGATAAGCATCTAGTTTCTTTTTAAAGGATTCGATCGAATTACTTTGAACTACGCTGGCTGGCAATCCATTCCACAAATTAACTCTACGATTTAAGAAGAAATGTTGAGCTTCATGATAATTGTTTACCCACTAATTTGGGACTATTACCACGAGTTCTGTCTGCATTCCTGAGGGTGAAATACTTTTTTAGCGTCGACATTATCAAAATCTTTAATCATTTTAAACACCTGTATTAAATCTCGAATTTGCCTTTTTACGAGCGAGAATAAATTTAACGTTTCTAAACGGGCAGCGTACGATTTGTTTCTAAATCTAGGAATCATCTTAGTAGCGCGTCACTCCACTCAGTCCATTCTGTCCATGTTCTGTCGTAAATATGGGGACCAGAATTGGACGCAGTATTTCAGGTGGGGTCGTACTAAGCAATTATATAATGTTACCATCGTTTTCTCCGACTTAAACTCAAACGATCTACCAATAAATCCTAAAATTATCTTTGCTTTTCTGACCGCTTCAATACATTGTTTACTCGGTTTAAGAATGTCGGCAACATTAATCCCGAAATCTTTCTCTTTCGTAACACTTGTTAGTGTTTTGTCACGTATAAAATACTTTTCTTTAACATTGTTTCTACTGATATGCAATGTTTTACATTTATCTATATTAAAGTTCATTTGCCAAATTTCCGCCCACGTTCTGCCACTGATTTTGTTCGTCCTCCTAGTTTGGTATCGTACCCAAATCTTGAAATTATGCTCTTAATTCCTATGTCGATGTTGTTGTTGTTGGTTAGCCGATCAGCCCACCCTGATCGAGCAAGCTGGCGGCATGCTGATAGGGTGACCAGATCTTTGCGATCCCAATGCCGCAATGCGGGACGGATCCATTGGTACACTAATATACTCGGATGATATATCGATAACACTCCACAGGTCAACCAATACCTTTTAAAAGCATTTTGCAGCACTCTATAGGCATTTTACTTTATCTTTCAAAGATATGTAACGGACAAATAATTGTACTACCAAAAAGTAATTTTATATAGTTTACTTACCTAATTTATTGAAAAACATTGTATTTAATTGTACTTGGCACTGGAATGTATTTTCTTCAGGAGAGGTATTTCTTTGTTCAGATATTCACAAAATTCAAGGCAACTCATCTCGTAATTACATATCGTTAATAACGCTGCTTTTAGAGTATTTATATTTAACCAACTTTTTTCTTCTGTCCAAAAGTTATTCATTATGAAAAATACCCTCTCTGTTGGAGCATTTGATCCAGGTAAATTCAAACAGAATTCTATTACCTTGGAAATGTTTTCAAAGGGAATTTTCTGACTCTTGAAATGTGTAAATATTTCTACCCACCTACTGTCAACTTCCGGTTCCATGTCATTCCATTCTTTAATTCTTTCTGATGATACAAAATTTTTTACACAAGTTCTTCATCAAATAGTTCACTGTCATTTGAAGGGAAATCGGACTTCCTTTCAAGAATGAATTCGATGCTTTCTTTAACTTCACTCCAGGAGATTAAGTTGCGAAGAAGAATCCAATTAAAAATTTTTACTTCTTCAAAATGCTGACACCACTCATTCAAATATTCTACACACAGCATAGAATGAAGAAGCTGTATTTTTGAAACTTTCTATATCCCTTCCTTGTCTCTCTAAATCAGTGATGCACAAACCCTGGCCCGCGGGCCAAATGTGTTCCCCACGGGTCTTTTCAGTGGCCCCACGGGTCTTTTCAATTCAATGAAAAAGTTAGAATATAAAAGTGACCCAATTTATGACTTAGATGGAAAGTAAGTAGGCTAATACATTTAGTTATTTTCTTCGCTTGGCCCTCACATCAAAAAAGTTTGTGCACCACTGCTCTAAATCCTTTAACATTTTATCCACAGTTAAGGGTAAAAATGACTCCTGTTTTCTTTCAGTTAATTTTAGCTTAAGTCCTTAAGAATACAGGCTATTTCTGGCAAGGAAGCTTTTTGAGATTCAACTTTTAAGATGCAATCATGGAATAATGAACTCTGATTGTGTACAAAATACAGAAATGCCTCAGCATAAGGGTTCTCAAAAAACTGTCTGAGAATAGTAGGACATTTTTCATGAGACTGAAAATACACTTTCAAAGGTTTGAATAGCCGAAGAACCCTTTCGATGGCTGGCCTCAAAGCCAGCCACCTGGTTTTACTGTATCCTAATATATTTTGAAACTCCATGCCAACAAAATCACATATATGTTTCAGTTCTTCCACTCTGACTGTATAAATGTAAAAGAATGAGTAGATTTTCACAACTATCACTTCCACATCAATAGGCAGACAGTCACATGAACTTTTCATGCAGTTATTCAAAATATGGGCTGGACAATTGACACCAATTAATTTTCTACCCAAACTTTGCTGTAGCCTGAAGAAAACATTATTTTTGCCACCTCTTGATGACCCCCCACCCCCCCCCACCCCCACCCCCACCACCCAAAGTTAGTGTTTGTTTGTATTGTCAGCACACAATGCCAGTATTTTATTTGTCAGCTGATGAGAATCTAAAGTTCTGTGTATAAAATTGAATATTATTTCAGATCTCTCTCCAGCTAAACTTGTCACCTCTAGGATTGTTACCTTAACTCCCTTTGTCGGTAAAAAACACCTAACCAATAAAAGGCATACTTTGACATTTCCATGGTTCGTACAATCACTGTAAATTGTTATGCAGTTGGAAAGTGAAAGGTCGTCTTTTAATGATTGCAGAACATCAGGTTGAAAGACATTAGTTAAAATTGCCTCTGTTTTAGTACGAACGCAAGAAAATGTCTTATTGAAGCATCTTCTGATTAGTTTTGAAGTGCAGTCTGTAGATGGAAAAGATAGGTTGTGTTTGATTGAATGGTAAGTCCAAGTTCCTTCAGCTACTGCTACACTTTTTTTCTCATCATCAAAATCTTACTCTGTAAAAACGTTGCCAAAGGCCTACTTGATGAAGCGCAGGCATCAGCTTGTTTATGCTTAGTAGAGTTTAAATGACGTTTAATGTCACATTTCCCACCACTTGCAATTGAAAAAGTAAAAAAACATTTAATACATTTCACCATGCTCTCACTCTTTGCTTTTTTAATAAAAGGATATTCTTTTTCTAAGTCTTCATTGAAAGTGCACTTTCTTTTTGAAGTAATTTTTATGATGTATGGGTACTCTGACAATTAAATAACACGTCAACACCATTATAATTCAAAATTTTAACTGACGAGCGTCGGCCGTCGAGGTCTGTCGTACTGGAGGTTTCAAAAACGTTTTAAAACGTTTATGAGGGGATGCGCGGATGCCAGATCTACGATAATGAATACAAATTACATTTCATTTGTACGAAAATTGCATAAATACAAGAATGCGGGACATTGCATTGTCTCGCATTGGTCAATGTTTTTTGCGGGACAGTTGCAAAATGCAGGACGTCTGGTCACCCTAGGCATGCAGGTAACCGATCGCCCTCTCCGGAGTGGACCAGAGGTTTAGCGCACTAGTGATGTTGTGTTGTGTTCCATGTTGTGCTAGAGCGGTACAGTCTGTCATAATCTGTTCAATTGTTTGTGGTATGTCCTGGCACAGGTGGCAGGTGTTGTCTGTGGAGTTGTCTAGTCTGTGTTTATATGTCTGTAAGTTGGGGTGATGTCCACATCGGAATCGTGCTAAGTTAACTCGATCCGATCTTCTCAGGCTAATCTCTGACCTGTTAATGGGTGGCGACTTCGCACCTAGGACCGCATTCGGACCGAGTCGTGTCAGTGCTTTGTGGGTTAGGTCACTTAGGTGTTTGTGTGTGTGTGTGTGTGTGTGTGTGTGTTTTTTCTGTACTGTGTGATGTCTGTGGGGCGTGGTATGGAAAGGAGTATTTGGTTATAATTAGGGCAGTCAAAAGTTGACCGAAAAAATTAAGAAAGTTGACCTTACGAATTGAAAAAATTGACTTATAAAGTTGCCTTTACTTTCAATAATAAAAACGATACTTTAATTACTTATTCTTGCTCTTCTACATCAGTTGACCGATTGTGGTAAATTATGAAGTATTTGCCGACATTTTCTGGCAAAAAATTGCGATCCTTACTTAATAATTTATTAAGCATGGAGAAAGATCTCTCTACAGCGGCAGTTGTTGGTTGACATTGCAAAAGCTGACCATAAACTGTTGGTGAGATTTCAGGTCTACTGAGGTTAATTATTTCACAAATACCATTTGTCTTTAGTCTTGTTTCAATGTATTGTTTGACTGAACACATATCTTCGCCAAGGTTGATAGAAGAAATGGTTTCATATGCCTCTCTAATGGTGCAATCAGATGCTTCCATCCTAGTCACTAAGCTAGCAATCAAACTATAATTCATTTTGATTGACATTAGTTGCTTTGGCAGTTTTTCATTAGCAACACACTCTTTAGCCTTCTGAACAATGATTCCTTCATCTTCAAAATTTTCCACAATTGTCTTCACATTTGGAAAATTGTCTGCATAATAAAAAGCAGCGTTCAGCCAGCTTGCCCAACGTGTTACAATCGGTTCTGGAGGAGTTCCTATTTCAGCAAACAATTCCTTCCTTCTTTTGTTTTTAAGAGTAGAAGCCTTGACACATGCAATTAAAGTGTCAACATCACTATAAAATGCTCTTATTTGCATCGCACAATTATGTAACAGATGCGCAAGACACGTTACATGGAAAAGTCTTGGAAAAAGTTGCTTGAGTGTCGCTCCAGCTGACACCATGTAACGAGCTGCATCAGACAGAAGTAAACAGAAATTTTCTCTTGGTATCTCGAATTCTTTTACAATATCGTCAATCTTGTGTATGACAGTTCGTGCATTAACATTTCCAAGAAGAACATCGCACCTGATTAAATATGTTTTTGGGAACATCAATAGATCCAGCAAGTATGTTCAAATATTTTGAGCCCCTTACTTCACTTTCATCAACAATTAGGAAAACTAATTTACCCTCTAGCAAATGTTTTATTCTAATTAACTCGCTTTCTGCCTGTTTCATTGCTATTGATCTGCAAGTTGACACGCAAGGCACTGCTACACCTAATTCAGAGAACAATTGTTTCACTTGAGGGTTGCTCAACTTATGAAGAGGTATGTTGGCTGACAGAAATGTAGTCACAAGTTTTTCCGAAAAATCTGAAGACTTGTACTTTAAAAGGGTTTGCGTCTTTTCATTTCCCACATTTTGGTCTATACCACGCTGGTGCTTTTGGGTAGAGCGATGTTTATCCACAAAAAAGGATTTGTCATGCTTGACCACAACACAACAAATCTGACAGTATAGCTCATTTTTTCCTGAACAAATAAATTCATTAGGATATTTTGCAATTATAGCGCGCACTTTAGCAATAGAACTAACTGCAACTTTTGGCATTTTAAATATCTGAAATCAAAAAAATCGAAATCAGTGAAATCACAAATCAGAAAAAATCACAAATCAAAAATGGTAACCAGTAACCACAATACATACAACACAACCACATCCAAAACCAGAACGGACATAACTGAATAAGAAAATAAGAGCGAAGTTGCCAGTTAACAAAAAGATGCCAATTTTTAGTTATTTTAATTATTTATTCAAAAAAATTGACTTTATTTACCTCATTGCTATTTTTTGACCTAACAGGTAAAAGTTGACTTTTGGTTAACCTATTAACTTTGGTAATATACCCCCTACAGGTGTTTTTATTGCATTTTCAGTCGTTTCAGCGAAAAGTGCCCCATAGGAAACAATTTGACTTTTGACCGCCCTAGAACTTATAATGTGTGTCGTGTTACCTTAATGGTGCGAGCTGTCGGCGTGTGATTGTACATGTAGTGGCAAGGGTGTTGTGGGTTAGTTGTCGCTGCTGCCATGAATTGTGTTCCCCTCATGTCTAAATGTTCCCTAACTTCAGTATTTTTGTTTGTGTGTGCAGGTGTTCTATTGGTGTTGTTTGAGTACATCCTGTAATGATACGAAGTGCGTTGTTTTGTGTTGTCTGTAAGGTGTTTATGTGTGTGTTTGAGATAATGGGTGCCCAGCATGGGCTAGCATAGTCCGTAACTAAGCGAATATATTGTTTGTATATGAGTGTTGTTGTTTCCTGCTGGTGTCCAAAGTTTGTGCCTGTTAGTACCCTAAGCGTGTTAAGTCTTGACATACATTTGTTTTTAATGTCCTGAATGTGGTTTGCAAAAGATAATGATGTGTTGTATGTGACCCCAAGTATTTTGGTCCTGTGAGTGTGTGGAATGTTGTTGTTGTTTAGTGTAAGCTGTGGCGTTATCTGGTGTTCTTTTGTGTTACTTGTTAGCAAGGTGATGGTTAATTTTGTGGGCACTACTTTGAGTCTATTATGCGAGAGCCAGTCTTGTATACTGTTTATGTATGTTTGTAGGTTATTTGTAGCGGTGTCGATGTTGTTGTGGGTGGATGTAAGAGTGATGTCATCTGCATATGATGATAAGGTAAGCTTGTTATCTATGGGTGTTGGAATGTCATGCATGTTACGTATAAGTTGAACAGTGTTGGTGAGAGAACAGAGCCTTGATGTCGTTGATATAAATACTGTAATAAAAAGTAGTAGTTGCCATTAATGACCACTCTTTGTTTATGTCCACTAAACCAATTTTCGATCCATTTGAGAGCATTACAGTCATTTCCGTGAGAATGAAGCTTAGCTAATAATCTTCTGTGACACTTTATCAAACGCTTTTTGAAAACCGAAATATATAATATTTACTGTTTTAGTCTCGTCATATATATTTACAATATCATTAAAGAAATCGAGCAAATTAGTAAGTCAAGAACGATTACGTCGAAAACTGTGTTGAGAATCTTTGATTAATTTATTAATTTTTAAGTGATTAACTGTTTTGTCCCGAACGATTGTCCCCATAAACTTACCAACTACTAAAGTCAGGCTGATGGGACGATAATTTCCTGGGAGTGATTCGTCCCCCTTCTTAAATATTGGCGTTAATGTTTGCAAGTTCCCAATCGACCGGAACTTCTCCAGGCTGTAACGAGTTATTAAATATATATGTAAGAGGAGAGACTATTGCGCAGTTCACTTTAAGTACCCTAGGGTAGTTTATCTGGGCCGGGAGTTTTATTAGGACTAATTTTACCTATGGCTGAGAGCACCTCGCTTTCACAAATGGTAAAATCGCGAAGCTTTAAATCAGGGGTCCCCAACCCTGTGCCCGCGAGCACCATGGCGCCCGCCGACCCTTTTGCGTGTGCCCGCCACTGACTGACTACGATTGATAAGTTTTTATTTAAATTTTTAATAAAATGTTAAGTATGTTACATATTTTAAATATTTAGTTACTAAATATTTAAAATATGTAACATAATTAACATTTTATTAAATTTTAGTAGTTAATTACGAAAACATGCTCATTTATTTGAAAATAATTATTTCTTTATAAATAAATTAAGTTATCGGTTTGATAATTTTTCTAAGATTCTTAGTTAGCCCATCCTTGTTTTTTTTTTGTGAATTATGTTCATTATTTTACATAGGAATTAAATGTTTTTTTTGTGTATTATGTTCATTATTAAGTCCAACTATAAATTTGCCTTGAAAAAGTAAATGGTGCCCGCCGCACTACCGGTAGTCTTGAATGTGCTCTTCGGCACAAAAAGGTTGGGGACCCCTGCTTTAAATGATCATTACTGAGCAGTGATTACGGAACAGGAATGTTGTTCATATTTTTGTAAGTAAACACGGGAGAATAATTTATTTAACACTTCTGTCATTTGCAAGTCATCGTAAATTTGTTCGTTGTTTTCGCCTATGGCCTATGAGTGGACCAATAGTCTGCGAAGGTACTTTTTATTCCTAACATAATTTAGAATTCCTTCGGACTCGATTTAATTTGGTTCACTATATATACACCTCATTATTGCGCTTACTTTTCTATTAAGTTTTTTGCTTGGCCTTCTCAAGAGCTTGTAAACATTTTTATCGGACAAATTATTTTTCTTTAACTTTAACGTACACGTTGGTTTTTAACATTAAGCTACTTTTAATTTCGGCATTCCACCATTTCGTTCAATAGACTTCGCCAGTCTCTTTTTACGTAATGGGATATTACTTTATTAGCGTTTAAAATAATTATAAAAAGGAAGTCCATGTGCCATTGATATCATCGTGCGATAGAACCTCATCCCAATTATGGGTCGAAAGTTGCAGTTTCATATCACGAAATTTAGATCTTTTAAAATCCAAAACGTATTCCAGGTTCTCCAAATTATGAACATTGATTTTAATTTCAAATGTTATTTGCCTGTGATCACTAGTGGAGAAGTAGCCTCCTTCAGAGATATTATTAATTAAGTCTAGGTCTGTACTTAAAATTGAATCTAAAATATTGCGTTCTCTAGTGGGTTTCTTGACCATTTGAAAAAGTGAACTTTCGAGCAAACCCTCGTACAGTCGACGGCCGGAATTAGACTGCAAAGGACCATCCTAATCCCTGCATGGTAAATTAAAATCTCCCATAATTATTGCATCATATTCACTACTTACATCAAAAACTAGTTCCTGAAGGCAATTATCACTATCGACAGTCTGAGAGGGAGGTCTATATACTAAACCTATTATTAATTTCTTTCGTGAGTCGTCTTTGATTTCAAACGTGGCATTTATATTATAAATTTCTGCAGTTTTAATTATGGGTTTTAAGTGTGACCGAACGTATAGTACTGTAGTGGTAGAGACGTTTTCAAATACTTTAGCGATGTTCCATCAACACAAACATGACCAAGATGACGTCACACAAGTAGACCAAGATGACGTCACACAAGTAGACCAAGATGATGTCACATAGCGAGGATTCACTCAAGGCATGTCTTTATGCTTTGCCTCACTTCAACCTCGTTACAAGGACTACTTCAAGCATTCCTACGCCACCATCACACCTCATTCTCTCTCTCTCTCTCTCTCTCTCTCTCTCTCTCTCTCTCTCTCTCTCTCTCTCTCTCTCGTCTTGGGCGTAGACTCTGGGTCTGGTGGGATATCCCTTGAACACTGGATTCTAAGAGTCTGGCCGCTTGTGAGTGACTAGTAAGACTTAGTAAGGGGCTGCATCTCGCTGTCGCTCCTGGCTGGAAATCCGTGATGCTTGCGTCGCGAGTGTTTGTCAGTTGGTAGCTGCGACACGTTCGGGATTGTCCGGCCCTGGGGAGACCTTTGGTCGGTGCGGCAGCAGCGAGAGGTGTAGTCTTCTGGAAGGGATGAACGTCACTTGCAAGTAGGTGGATGCGTCTACGCGCGGGATGAATTCCCCCCCCCCTTTTTTATATACTGGTCAGAACGTTTTTGATAGTTTTCATTGCTAGAACGCTTTATCTTATTCAGAGTATTCAGAAAAAAAAAGAGAGAAAATATGGCAGGGCCAGCTAAATTGAAAGCAGAATGCTTTAAATGTAAAGTTAATCATTGGTGCGTTGACTTCCCTGAAGGTAGTATCAGCGATATCACATCCCTTAGTGTATGTTTGTTTTGTAAACTTAGAGACAACCACGAAAAGGAAGTTAAAGAGCTAAAGGAATTAGTAAAAAAGCTTGAAGCTAGGGTCGTCGCACTGGAAATCCAACCCAGTGGACAAGATCAAACTAAAAACACACCAGCAGATTTAAACTGTAAGATTAAGCATCTAGAACAAAGCGTGGCACGCTTGGAAAACACGGTGACTATTCCGGAAAATAGAACGGAGGAACAAGAATTCAAATTGGTCAAAAATAAAAGACCCTCCAAACCAAAACCAAAACATAAGGATTTGGAACCCATTACCATCAAAAATAAGTTTCACTTACTTGCTGATGAGGAGGATGAATCCTTTTTAATTGGGGATTCTATGGTAAGGAATCAAGGGGACTTTTTCGGAGCAAGACGGGCGACCAAGAGAAAACTCCGATGTTTTCCGGGTGCCACAAGCCAGATAATTAATAGGGAATTAGGCAAAATTAATATCAAGAATAAGAGTTGCCCTATCATTGTCCATGTTGGTGGCAATGACGTTTTTCTGGGAGGGACAGGAGGGCAGACAGAGCCCATTATAAAAGAATTTAAGAACCTAACTGACAAGGTTAGGGATAGGACAGACATGGGTATGGTCGTAGGAATTCTCCCTCGAATGCGTGCTAGTGATTATACTCTAAGTAAAGCCATTAGCATAAATAAAAGAGTTAAACGCATGTGTGATGAAAAAGGCCTAAAGTTTGTCGATTTTTGGCCTACATTCTACGGAAATGGGGAATACTTTGGTTCGGACGGGATACATTTTAACCAGAAGGGGAAAAAGAAGTATGGTGATTTACTGAACATTAATTTGTATAATCTTTTTAAACTAGGACCCCCCAAACCAGCAATTGATCCTGCTCCCCAAACAGTTAAACCTACTCCCCCAGCAGTTAGTCCCCCTCCCCCAGCAGTTAGTCCCCCTCCCCCAGCAGTTAGTCCCCCCCCAGCAGGTAGTCCCCTCCCCCAGCAGTTAGTCCCCTCCCCCAGTAGTTAGTCCCCTCCAACAGCAGGTAGTGACTCTCCTTCCACGTTGGAGGGGGCTCAGGCTCCTGCGGAGATTGTCCCCTCGTTAGTGAGGGGCTCTTCAACCCGACAGCCCTGGCTGTTCGGGAAACGGGTCGTGCTAGGGGGCGGTCAGAATAGGGGAGGCTCCCTCCGTGCAATGCTTTTTAATGCTAGGTCGATCAGGAACAAGTTTGGCGAGCTACGGGCGCTCTTAGCATCAGAATACCAGGATATCGTTGCTATCACCGAGTCCTGGATTCATACTGATCGTAGGGACTACGTTGGGGAGTTCGAAATTCCCGGGTATAGAATGTTTCGCAAAGACCGCACCCGTGGGGAGGGGGGTGGGGTACTAATATACGTCAGAGACACGTTGAGTCCGGTTGACTGCCAGTTCCGGTCGGAACGGGAGCTGCTTGGCGTCGATCTGAACGTGGGAGGGACGAACTATAGGTTAATCTTGGTGTACAGACCTCCGCATCTCCTCCTCGAGGAGGATACAGCCCTGTACACCGAACTCAGTAGCCTGCTAGGGGATAGGGTGTGTGTAGTTTTAGGAGACTTCAACTGTCGCGGCATAAAGTGGGAAAACAGGACTGCCGATGCTGAAGGGAGGAGGCTAGTTGACTTTGCTGATGAGAACTTCCTCACTCAGTGGGTCAACGAGCCTACACGAGGCGAAAGCGTTCTAGACTTAGTATTCACGACCGAAGACAACCTCGTCACTGGCCTCACCGTTGACGAATCATTGGGCGGGAGTGATCACGGTCTTATTAGGTTCCGTGTGTGCGTCCCTCGGGTGAAGCGTAGTAACTCGAGAGGCAGTAAGCTCGATCTCCGGCGGGCGAACTTTGTTAGCCTCAGGGATAGCGTAGGAGAGATGGGGTTAGAGGTTGGCGGCGATGTTGAGGGAGTGTGGAGTGCATTCCGGGACGAGTTTATGGTGCTGCAGTCTGCTGCCATACCCTCAAAACCGGTCACCCCTGCTTCAACGCAGCCTAAGTGGTTCAATCGTGACATCGCTTCGGCTATCCGAAATAGGAAAGTAGCGTATAGGAGGGCGAAGGCCAATCGTTCCCACGAGAACACTGAAGCGTATGTCCGCCTGTGTAGGGAAGTGAAGGCGAAGGTTAGGCTAGCGAAACGTAACGAAGAACTACGGGTGGCAAGCCTCTGCAAGGGGAACCCTAAGGATTCTTCAGTTATGTTAATAGTAGAAAGCCCATTAGCATGATAGGCGTTAAAGGACGGAAGCGGCGTTCTGCGGACCTCCGACGCGGACATCGCTAATGTGCTTAATGAGTACTTTGCGGGAGTGTTCACCAGGGAGGATACCCGCGTCATCCCCGAGCCAGGCGTGAGGCACGAAGGTGCTGGCCTGGATAGTGTTAGATGTACCGCGACAGTCGTTGCCGATAGAATAGACAAACTGAGCGCGTTTAAGGCTCCTGGGCCAGACCAGTTTCTCCCCAGAGTGTTGCGAGAAGTGCGCGACCAGGTGGCTCCCACACCTGGCTACAGTCTTCAACAAATCGTTGGAGATGGGCCAGGTGCCTGGTGACTGGAGGGAAGCCAACGTGACCCCTATCTTTAAGAAAGGGGATCACGAAAGTCCAGGGAACTATCGTCCCATTAGTCTCACTTCAGTTGTAGGTAAATTATTAGAAGGGATAATAGCTGATAGGATCGTTGACCATTTGGATTCCTACAAGCTGCTTGGGGACTCCCAACATGGGTTTAGACGGCATAGGTCGTGTCTCACCAACTTGCTCGAGTTTTTCCACGTCATGTTGAGTGAGTACGATAAGAGTAGGGCGATTGATATACTTTATCTCGACTTTCAGAAAGCCTTTGATAAGGTACCTCACCGCCGGCTAATGGCGAAAGTGCGCGCGCTGGGTATCGGGGGAAATAGGTAGGTGGATTGAAAACTGGCTGAGGAATAGGCGGCAGAGGGTGGTAATTAAAGGGGCTAGTTCGGGTTGGGCCTCGGTCACTAGTGGGGTTCCTCAGGGTTCCGTTTTGGGGCCACTGTTGTTTATCATTTACATAAATGATATCGACGGTGGCATCGTCAGTCGGATCGCCAAATTCGCTGATGACACCAAGCTTGGGGCCAATGTTGGGACGCCCGAAGCGATCGAGGAACTGCGTGCGGACCTAGGTAGGATAGGAGAGTGGTCCGAAAAATGGCAAATGCCGTTTAACTTGGGTAAATGCAAAGTGATGCACATTGGCTACGCCAATCCCAAGTCGGACTACTCGATGTTGGGTAGTAATATCGAGGTGACTGATTTAGAAAAGGACTTGGGTGTGCTAATTAGCAGCGACCTTAAGTTTACGAAACAGTGTGTAGAGGTGGAAAAGAAAGCCCAGAAACTATTGGGTTATATCAGGAGGCAATTTCAGTTTCGGAACAAGGAGATTGTGCTCTCACTGTACAATTCCCTTGTTCGGCCGCACCTGGAGTATGCTGTGCAGTTCTGGTCGCCCACCCTCAGGAAAGATATTGAGAGGCTGGAGCGAGTGCAGGCGAGGGCCACAAAGTTAATCCCTTCCGTTAGGCATATGGGCTACAATCGACGGTTACGCGCCCTGAACTTGTTTTCGCTTGAAACTCGGAGGCTGCGCGGTCAACTGATCGAGGTTTTCAAGCTCTTACGCGGGTTGAACGATGTCGATTTTAGAAGTATGTTTAGTTTAAATGATAACCCAACTCGCAACAATGGTTGGAAGTTGGATTTGAAACGGTTTAGGACTAGTGTGTGTGGGAATTACTTTACGTATAAGATCTGTGACACATGGAACAGGTTACCTTCGGAAGTTGTGAACAGTTCCTCTGTGGATCAGTTCAAGAAAAGGTTAGACCAAATCTTGCACACTATTTGAGTGTGTATAAAATTTTCCGTGGCACCCGTTGCCATTGGTACCTCATCGGTATGGGCCGCAAGGCCTTTTGAGGTACTTCTTTTCCTTGTAACTCTCTCTCTCTCTCTCTCTCTCTCTCTCTCTCTCTCTCTTCTCTCTCTCTCTCTCTCTCTCTCTCTCTCTGAAGAACCAGTGACACGATAGCTACCATCATGTAAACATCATTGTGCAGACCCCATTTTGGCCTGGTGTCATTCACCTATCTTTATATAAAGACTAATCATTACCTCGCGCGTTTTGCTATTGAAGTCATTATTTAAGTGCACATTTAATTTCAACTGTAAACAATCAACTTATATTTTTTCTCATTCATAAGTCATTTATTTTGTTTAATGAAGGAAGAAAACTCATTTTATCAATCAACCTAATTAATTTGATTAATTTTGATCGATTAATTTATTTGATCTGAAAAGATCATGGTGACTCCAGCCTCATCAGCATCACATCATTAACAATCAATTATATCAATTAACCATTATCATCATTATTAACCAGGATTCAGTAATTGCTCCAACCTCAGATTTTTGGTAAATGACAATATTTAATGCTCATCAAATTTAAATCTTAAATTTTGAGCGTTAATATAAAATACACTTATAAAATATTGAGTACCGCAGTAGAATCTTGGCGTTCTTCGAGAAGGCATTCGTTCGCTGTAAGGAAAATTTCTGTTCGGCTGTTCGATCTCATAGGAGTTACGCCGTTTTTTGCCCAAAAAACCATCGCAGATCCATGAATAATATAATCTACCAAGACGAGCTGCTCCCACGCCATTTAGATGAAGACCATCACGCAAAAATAAATCCTTTTTATTATGAAAATGACTCCACAGATCGACAAATTTGACATTTTCCTTTAGCAAAGGGATTTAAGAATATTATTTATGTTGGTAGCTCTGCTGTCGGATCCTGCGATTCTTTGGAGAAATCCTGAAAAAAGTAATTTATTAGACCTATCCTTTAGACTCGCAGGGGTGGGGAAACCCTCGCCCGCGGGCGAAATTTCGCCCACGAGCTAATTTCAATTCGCCCGCTTAGGTATTTATTATTTACTAAAAATTATTTATTTACAGCCCAGCAAATAGCTTTTTAAAATACATCTTATATACAGCGTGTCCCAAAGAAATGTATACCCACTTTGTTCGATAATACCAGCTATGAGGATAATAAATATATTACTTTTTATATGTTTTTTAATAAAGAATTTTCTCCTGAATCTAAATATGTAATTACTTTTATTAAAAATTGAAAAACAAAAATGTTACAGATGTTTAAATTATAATTATTATTTTCGAGACTTCATGTGCGATATTTTCTAATATTTTTGCACGTATACGAGATAAGTTTGAAACCGACGGCACTGTGCAAAACTTACAAAAACAACGTTCTGGAAGACGTCGAGCATCTTCGATAAAGTGTCATTTAACCATGGAATTTGTAAATTTTTTGAATTAACTAATAATTACAACATTTATGCTTTAATATCAACACTAAACATAAGTATCTCAAAACAGTCGGTTAAAATATTAGAAAATATCGCACATGGAGTCTCGAAAATAATAATTATAATTTAAACATCTGTAACGTTTTTGTTCTTCAATTTTTAATAAAACTAATTACATATTTAGATTCAGGAGAAAATTCTTTATTAAAAAACATATAAAAAGTAATATATTTATTATCCTCATAGCTGGTATTATCGAACAAAGTGGGTATACATTTCTTTGGGACACGCTGTATATAAGCTTAAAATTTGCCAGACGCCCGCGGAGGTGTTTATGTTATCGATTTTCGCCCTTGGTACTGAAAAGTTTCCCCACCCCTGCTTTAGAGTCTGCATCAGCCACTTGTATGTCTCTATTAGCGCCCCTGGCCCGGTGATCTTAATATCGTTAGTCCCAACATGCACCATAAATATCGTACTATCATCAGCATCTTTTACCCAACTCGTCTATGGAGTCCGTGATGTCGTCCAGTACTTCCTTCCCCGAGCTGGGTTCCTGCCGCACAACTCCCGTAAATTACCCTCAATAATGGAATCGCCAATCAGCCTAATTTCCTGCGTGTCATTCTGACCTGGCTCTAAGACAGAAAATCTGTTAGTTGTAACTACTATTAAGCAAGGTTGCCTAGGTCGAGCCACATTTCGAACTGCCTCAAACGGTCGATCCTCGGAAGAAGTAGGGGCCGGTATGACGGCTTGTTGTGGATTTGTCGTAGAATCTTAAGAGTAAGACAAAGGTTTTCTGTACTAATTGATCCCCTTCAGATTGGTATTTTATTAAGTATTTAATTAAATCACATCGGAATATAATAATAGGGCTCTTGATAATGTATATTAAAAATTAATCATAAATTACTTAATATTCAATAATAAGAGAGATGATCCTCAGCAGTGGCAAAAAGTTTTTGTATTGTTTGATCACTTTTAAGTTAATATTTTAAAATTAAATTACTTTTGAGCAACGTAAAAAAAAATGGTTTTCGGGTGATTTCTTTATTTTATTTTATTTTTGGCAGAAAAGGCGTTAAAAATAATGAACCCTCTAAAAACGACACACACACACACACACACACACACACACACACACACAGAGGGCCTCCGAGAGGGCGGGAAGCCGGGATAAATCCCGGGGCCAGGACCTCTTGGGGACCCGGAAAGAGGGGGGGATAAAACCTAAAAATATTAATAAAGCAATTGATTAAATAACAGAGAGGAAATATAATTAATGAAGAGACATTTTATAGAGATTATAGTTAAACTGAAACAGATAAAATATTATCTGTGTCCACCAATGCCCAACACCAACTAACAGATCTGTGAACCATTGTAATTGAAAGCCCGTTAGCCCGTACTTTAAATTTCATCAGAATCATTTACCACTTTGCTAGAGAGAAGGCAAAGAAAGTACACTTCTAGTTATGAAAATCTTGCAGTGAACAATTATCTTGCCTGCATGGACTGGTACTGCATTTGTAAATTGTATGGTGATAGAATTAATATAATTGATTCGAAAAATAAAATGGTCATTTTCCTCCGAGTTGTTCATTCATACTGTATGTTTTGAATAGTGACTTGGACGTATAATCAGTTTGCTCGTTATGTACACAAAAAACATTCATAATAAAATACTGAGTAAACAGGGGGGCCCATATAGCAATCCTTACCCTAGAGAGATGTAACCCCCCTCATCCGCTCGTCTGTACCATCCAGCAAATTTTCCATTTTTTAACAGCCTTCCGACACAAGACAATCGCCTTCTGCTGGGTCCCGGCACATGTCGGCATCCAGGGTAACGAGGAGGCGGACCGCACGGCAAAGTCGGCCTGCTTACTACCGGCCTCCTCCCGGCCTCTTCCTTTCACCGACTTCTTCCCGACTCTCCGCTCCCATTTCCGTTCCATTTGGCAACGGGAATGGGACCAGGCCACACAAAACAAACTTCATAAGATCAAACCGCAAGTAGGATACTGGGCCTCCTCCTTCCACCGGTCCCGACATAAAGAAGTGATTATAGCCCGTCTCCGCATAGGACACACACGCATTACTCATGGTCACCTAATGGCTAAATCGCCAGCCCCGCTCTGCCCTACCTGTCATACTCCCATCACTGTCGTACATCTACTGGTCGAATGTCCAAACTTGTCCGCTCTTCGTTGTAGATTTTTCCCTCACTTGGCCGAAACTCCCATACCCGAGCGTCTACAATTCATGCCCGCTGAGGGCCCCCATTTCTCGGAGGAAGCGATTTCCCGTTTCCTCACTTATTCCCACCTGTTTCAACGGGTCTGAGACCAGGCCCCCATACCCACTCCCCAATAACTGAACACTACACCCCTCCTGGTATATCATCCCCAACTCAGTGACACCACTCACCCACTGCCTCGCTGAGATATGTACCACACTAGGGTAAGGTACGAATCGGCGGTAAAATAAATAAAGGAAAAAAAAAAAAAAATCCTTACCCGGGGCCCGTGACAGCTCTCGGCGGCCACACACACACACACACACACACACACACACACACACACACACACACACACACGTATATGCAGTGTGTTGACAAGAATAAATAGACACCTTTGTTTTTCTCAAAACCTTTTGATTTGATTATAAAAGTCAATAAGTGAAAAATTTATTGGATCACTCAATGCAAAGGGGAAAGGAACACAATATTAAATATAGTGATTCAATTAATTTATTATTTATTGACTTTTATTATCAAAAATATTTTTTTTAAAAACAAAGGTGTCTACTTACTTTTATCTTGCCATTGTACAACACTCTTAAAACTAAGTACTGTATTTTGTATAGGTTGTGTACGTAACACGTGTTGGTCTAGAGAGAGTTTCTGTATCGTAGCGTTGTCAAGATTTTGCTGAAGTCCAGTTAAGGTTCCCTGTAGAGCGTGTCACGCATGTGGGAGGTTTTCGTTCTCGCAGTTGTGTTAAGACGATAAGTGTTAGTGTTTAAATGTCCAGGTAAGAACGTGTGTGTGTGTGTGAATAAATTAAGGGAGTGCAAGTGAACAGTTTTGTAAATAATTTTTTCTTTGCGATTTGTAATCGTTTCGAATTGTTTTAATAAATGTTTTTGAAAGCTGTTTCGGAAATTCTCGCATGACGTTCCATCGCGTTCGAAATGCTCGCAATGGGATCTCATTTGTGCCGTTAACAAGCGGATGAATCCCATTCTTGTTCGTCCCCACTCGCTTTCCCCTTCTTTTCTCCCTCTCTTCTCTGCCGTCCCCACTTTTTCCCCTCTTCCACTCTCTCTTATAAAGCCAGCGAGTGTCAGCCTTTCGTACTGTAGAGGATCCTACGGTGAGTTTTTCTTTATGAATTTATGGGAACTTAAAACCTCTCTGCCTCCTACTTTGGACTTTGTAAGTTATTCGCGATGTGTCGTTATACGCACATTTCAAGGAAAAGTTTCGCCTTTTCATTTGTGCTCTCGCGTAAATTTCTTTTGTAAAACATCCCAGAATCGAAAGTGTTTTTAATTACTGAATAACGAGTTCCATCACTTTTGCGTGTGACCAGCAATTAATTATCAGTTAGCCGAATGTACTCGTGAGAACCAATTTTGGCGAGTTAATTGGCATTTTTTTTCCCTTTATTCTCGTAATGAGATGGACAACGAAGAGGTGTTTGTGCATTTCTGTTTATTTATTTTATTATATTTTAAGTATTTTTGCGCTTTTTTTTTGTTTTTGTTTGCAAGTAGGTTGTTGGTCAGATGAAACCATATACGTCCCATTAGTCTCACTTCAGTTGTAGGTAAATTATTAGAGGGGATAATAGCGGATACGATTGTTGACCATTTGGATTACTACAAGCTGCTTGGGGATTCCCAACATGGGTTTAGACGGCATAGGTCGTGTCTCACGAACTTACTCGAGTTTTTCCACGTCATGTTGAGTGAGTATGATAAGAGTAGGGCGATTGATATACTTTATCTCGACTTTCAGAAAGCCTTTGATAAGGTACCTCACCGCCGGCTAATAGCCAAAGTGCGCGCGTTGGGTATCGAGTTAGGTGGATTGAAAACTGGCTGAAGAATAGGCGGCAGAGGGTTGTAATTAAAGGGGTTAGTTCGGGTTGGGCCTCGGTCACTAGTGGGGTTCCTCAGGGTTCCGTTTTGGGGCCACTGTTGTTTATCATTTACATAAATGATATCGACGGTGGCATCGTCAGTAGGATCGCCAAATTCGCTGGTGACACCAAGCTTGGGGTCAATGTTGCGACGCCCGAAGCGATCGAGCAACTGCGTGCGGACCTAGGTAGGATAGGAGAGTGGTCCCAAAAATGGCAAATGCCGTTTAACTTGGGTAAATGCAAGATGATGCACATTGGCTACGCCAATCCCAAGTGGGACTACTCGATGTTGGGGAGTAATATCGAGGCGACTAATTTGGAAAAGGACTTGGGTGTGCTAATTAGCAGCGACCTTAAGTTTACGAAACAGTGCATAGAGGTGGAAAAGAAAGCCCAGAAGCTGTTGGGTTACATCAGGAGGCAATTTCAGTTTCGGAACAAGGAGATTGTGCTCTCTGTACAATTTCCTGGTTCGGCCGCACCTGGAGTATGCTGTGCAGTTCTGGTCGCCCACCCTCAGGAAAGATATTGAGAGGCTGGAGCGAGCGCAGGCGAGGGCCACAAAGTTAATCCCTTCCGTTAGGCATATGGGCTACAATCGACGGTTACGCGCCCTGAACTTGTTTTCGCTGGAAACTCGGAGGCTGCGCGGTCAACTGATCGAGGTTTTCAAGTTCTTACGCGGGTTCAACGATGTCGATTTTAGAAGCATGTTTAGTTTAAATGATAACCCAACTCGCAACAATGTTTGAAAGTTGGATTTGAAACGGTTTAGGACTAGTGTGTGTGGGAATTACTTTACCTATAAGATCTGTGACACGTGGAACAGGTTACCTTCAGAAGTTGTGGACAGTTCCTCTGTGGATCATTTCAAGAAAAGGTTAGATCAAATCTTGCACACTATTTGAGGGTGTAGACAAATTTTTCCGTGGCACCCGTTGCCATTGGTACCTCCTCGGTATGGGTCGCAAGGCCTTTTGAGGTACTTCTTTTCCTCCTCCTTGAATTAAAGAAGCGTCGAAACAAGAAGTTTCGTGGGAATTTTGGAATTTGATTGCGAGAAGTTCACACACACACACACACACACACACTCTTCTCTCTCTCTCTCTCTCTCTCTCTCTTCTCTCTCTCTCTCTCTCTCTCTCTCTTCCTCTCGGTATGGGCCGCAAGGCCTTTTGAGGTACTACTTTTCCTTGTAACACACTCTCTCTCTCTCTCTCTCTCTCTCTCCGTTCCCCCCCTTTATGAAGCGTCACAATTAAACACTGTACGTCGCCAATTGAGGTCTGTGTTGGCCTTGAGACGGTAGTTCATGTTCAGTTAAAAGGCTTGTTTCACCGTTAACTGCTCACGTCATTTGCTTCTCTCAGTCTTGCTCCGTCCCCCCAATCGTGCACTCTCCAATTAGGCTCCTTTCCCTCCTTTTATTACTTTTTTCACTTTCGTTATTAGCTTTTTTTTTCCGTGCCTCTACCTACTTCTATTCATCAATTTCGAGAAGCATTAGGTTTTCGACAGGCCTTTCTTTCTAGCTTGCTTTGCTTAGTTTTGTCAAAAAAAATGTTGAAATCGATCGTGATCTTATTTTAATTCTTAATGTGTTTTTATAATTGTCAAACGCTAAAGATGGAAGAGATATTGACAGGTAAAACGGGAGACGAACTTTCTCTTTTAGCATCGGAGTGAATAGAATGAAAAATGTGAATTAGAGAATGAGACTTTGGAAATTACAGTCGCACTGAATCAGTCTTATGGCGAGTGTCGTGAGGTGTGAATGTGGTAGCTCAGCGCTCTCGTGCCAGTCATGGTGACCCTTAGAATGAACTTATTTTTACTTATTTATTTACTCAATTCAGCAGTAGTTTGTAAATAAATGTCTGTAGTGGGTAATATGATGATAGAAATGAGTTACATTTCCATTTTGGAGAGGTTTTTCGTACCATGCGAATATCGATTGGAAGCGAAGAACTTGTAGTCTCTCGTTTCAGACCCAGGACGTGAAAGCTTTTTTGTACTCGCAAATTGAATTATCATTCGCATTCTCATAACTGTTTATGTTCCCCATACGCAGTTTTCCTTATTAAGAAGTGCCTCCGAGGTTGATAAGGCCTACCGCCGCCTCTTAATGGAAGTTTACATTCAAAGTATGGTTGGAGACGGCTCGCCGCGTCTGTGGATGATGCTTCACTCCGAAGAGAGACCTCTTGCTGGTCTCGATTAGCCGTTATTGTTAACCGGTGTTGGGTCTCGATTCACTCCCAATTATTATTATTATAAACACGAATCGAACTTGAAATTTTAATCGCCATAATGGAAAACAGATAATACATTTTTCGTTTTAAATCCAATGCAAAACATCGTATTTAAGGTGGTTTAATATAAGATATTAGTGTTGAGAGGAGTGATGGGTTCGTAGTGTGGTCTATTTACTAGTTACAGAGAGGCATTACAGCCCCTAGATGAAGTCTCGTGGAAGGAAGTGGTTAAGATTTAATTGCTTCGTCATATATTTAATGCATTTAAATAGTGTTTAAACAATTGGACTGATTCAACTATGGAATACGATGAAATGGAACTAAGGACTTTGTGACTCCACTTGAAATGACAGGTTAGATTTCTAATACACATCGTTCATTAAACTAAATAATACTTTCTCTCTTCATCGCTTAACATACATATTAATAACCTGAAGTTAAGACCATTATTATGTACCGAAACATTGGTTCAGTATAGTTTGTTATAAGATTGTTTTACTTCAGTGCACTGGATATTAAGTGTTCTTCAGTATACGATTAAAAGTCACCTCATTTTAGTGGTGATCAGAAGTCACTTTAAGGAGCAGCGATTCGTTCAAATTAAGAAGTATGAAAGGAGGCGTCTTTAATGCAAATTGATTTTCGGTATTTCCTCTTCATGGGCTCCGCTATTCGCCCATTCAATTTCCCGTTTAATTGGTCAATTCACTCACTATTTAATGGTCTTTTGTTTTTTTAATTTCCATTCGGTAGTGGTGAGAATTTGTTTTATTTCCCACCGTTAGCGTTACAGTTTTTCTTAATGACTGTTATCGTAGTAACTATTGGTTTTCTTGCGTAATAAATTACGGTGAGCCGTTGTAATTTGTGATCTTGTTATTGGTGTAAAAAGGTACTTTATATTGGCTGTTACGACTGGGTATTTGTAAACATAAAGTAAAGCATGTATTTATAATATGAGTTACTTCGTGGCCACGTCGCAACACCATTTCCCATTAGATCAGCGAGGTTGAACGATTTTAGGTCTGTTCAGTAGTTGGGTGCTAACCGTCCTCCGCATCCGGATGATGCAGAGACCCGTGGCTCGGATCCCACGTAAAGCTGTAAGCTCCCTCGTCACGTGGTCTGTGCCGTTCTGGAGGAGGTTAAATAAACCAAATACCATAATTACAGTATGATTTAATATGGAGTATGTGCGCATATCTCACTCCTGCGTGGCGACTCTCTTCTAAATGCACACCTGCTTCGTGGCGACACGAACGTTCATGCAGTCGCATTGGCAGTCTCGATTATTCTAAACTACAGGGTGTTCAAAAAGGAACGCAACCCATTGGAGAATGCATATGTATATCATTGTAACTTAACCCTTTTCTTTCTCCAATGGGTTGCGTTTTTTAACACCCTGTACTTTAAATGTTCAAATAATTTTGAAGTGTAGTTCGAATGAAAGTAGAACCTATTTAATGTAGCACAGGTTAGGTCAGCTAGTGATGTGGGTTTCAACACTTGTCGCCATACTCGGTCTAAATTAAGGTGTCGCAGTTTAGTACAGATTACAGAAATAGCGGTTGTGCGCACGCGTGTCTTACACTGTGATTACCGATTACACTGTGATTACCGATGAAATTTCTGTGTATTACGGATGTAGTTCAGTCCAGCCTACAGAGTGGCCACAAAGTCCCTTTGCAGTGAAATTACAGCGTATCTGTATGTTGTCCTTGTTTTTCACGCAAAGGGACTTTGTGGCCACCCTGTACAGGCCTCGCTCCGTGCACATTGCACGCCTTGAATGATAAATGTAGGTTTTAGGCTGTTATCGTTGAATAAAAAGTAGGTGATGTAAAGTAGTCTCTTCCTCTCTCTCGTAATATTTATTAACGCTATATTACGAAGGATCAGTTGAAACCAAAGAGTCCACGCCCCCTCGGTTGAGTTAATTTCCGGTTTAATTTCAGGTCAGACCATTCTCCTAATTTTGAGGCAACGGATATGGGCTCGATTCGTACCTTTATTCCATGCTAAAATCCCCGTCATATTTTAAAGGAACGTTTCCAGGGAATACGTATGCATGCATATTTATTTGTCGTTCAGGTAATGAATATGGTACCGTGTGTCTATCTTACTTTTTGGTGTTTATGTTTTGGGGTCCGCTGAATTAAAAAATCGCATTAGTTTTCTCGTGAAAACTCGTTTCTTCTGAAAATCATAATCTATTTTTTGTACATAGTGGCTGATCAGAGAACAAAACCACAATGAAGAAAAGGAAAGAAAAATAAATATATTTCATATTTAAAGATATATAATGTGTATGTTAATGCGCCCAAATATAATACAGGGTGTATATAAAGTCAGGATCTATTTTTGTGAAGCACTTGGAAATTATATGGAATTCAATCATAAAATGATAAAGTGGTAACATTTATTAAATAATTAAGAGTAGGATTCGACGTGACGCCCATCAGTATCCCTGCACAGCTCAAATCGTTCCGCAGCATTTCTAAACACATTCTGGAGCATTTGCGGGGTTATGTTATCTGCAGCAGTTCGTATACGTGTACGTAAGCTTTCAAGACTCGTAATCTTCGTCTGATAGACGTGCGATTTGATAAGGCCCCATGCAAAGAAATCTAAAGGGGTTAAATCTGGTGATCTCGCTGGCCAAGGTTTGTTGCTTCCGCGTCCGATCCACGATTTGGAAAACGTTCATTTAAATAATCCTGAACAATTTTGGCATAGTGACAAGGAGCACCATCATGTTGATAGACGACGGTACTAACAATCCTATCCCCGTCGTCTATCAACATGATGGTGCTCCTTGTCACTATGCCAAAATTGTTCAGGATTATCTAAATGGACGTTTTCCAAATCGCTGGATCGGACGCGGAAGCAACAGACCTTGTGTTGCGAGATGACCAGATTTAACCCCTTTAGATTTCTTTGCATGGGGCTTTATCGAGTCGCACGTCTATCAGACGAAGATTACGAGTCTTGAAAACTTACGTACACGTATACGAACTGTGCATGGATACTTGACTCTGCTTTCAAATTTTAAATGTCCAACTTTGCTACGCACCTGTAATCGATATAGTTTTGCCGACATGCTAACTCTGCGAGGCTGCCAAAAGATTAATGGCTACATGGTAAAGAACCCTGGCTAGATGGCAAAGAACCCTGGCTACATGGTCTAAATATAGAAAACAAATTCTTTGAACAATGACGACACTCATAAACAGGATATAGAACACAACTCAGAGTTGTATGACGTCATCCACGCTTTATGAAATACACAGGATGTACAGATAGATTAGAAATGTATGACGTATTCATGACGTCAATTGCTCTGCCCTTTAAACACACCACACCACAGTCAGTCCTAGGTAATACTATGGACTGACTGTGGTGACAGGGTAATCCAAAATTTTTTTTTTTTATTTTTTATTTTTTTTATTGTTTTATACCATACAGCTTAACATAAAATACAATTCGATTAACATATGTAAATGCATACTCATTTTTTTGAGATCCGTCAGGTGTATATTTACCAACATAAATACGACCTAATGGTTTAGCTAAATCATTGGTTGATATCTTAATTAAAGTATTAGGGAATTGGGCAGTTACTTGTTTACCTAAATCACACACCTGCTTCAGTCTACGATACATTCTAAACTCCTTAAAAGGTGAGAACCATTTTGTTCTGGGATGATTCATTACTTGCTCTGCACTATGTGAGGAATCAATATTATGTTCAAACAAAACACAATGGGGAACAATTAAATATGGAGATGGAGATATCCCTACATTAGGTCCCTCTATCCTTTCCCTACCATCTTTCTTACGACTTAATGAATCTTCATAATTAATAACATATCCAGACATATTCATTTCGGGAATACTATGAAAAGATACACCCGTTACTTGATAATAATTAAATTTTAAAATAGTTGATTTAGCATCCTTAGTTAAAAGATCCAAACTCAATGTATAATATCCATCTGCATTAACATCAAAAGTATTTTTAGACAAATAAACAAATTTCATTGAAGCTGTAAATATCTTCTCCTTTGACCGCCATTTAACTTTCCTTCGAGGAACATACTTCCTTTTTCGAGGAACAAACTTCCTTCTTCGATACATCTTGACAAGTAAATAATACACGTCACTCCGATGCAATTCCAATGAAGAGAATTGTTTGTTTTGTTTTTTTCTGTTTAAGGTGCTTTCAACCCTGCTGGATTATTGACACCATTTTTTTTTTTGTAGAGAAAGGTGGTGAAAGATGAAGAGAATGAAGTTTAAACAATTTGTGGATCTATTTATAGATTCTCATTACGTCATGTTATGACAAGAATCCTATCCCCTTAGAATCAACATGATGGTGCTCCTTGTCACTATGCCAAAATTGTTCAGGATTATCTAAATGGACGTTTTCCAAATCGCTGGATCGGACGCGGAAGCAACAGACCTTGTGTTGCGAGATGACCAGATTTAACCCCTTTAGATTTCTTTGCATGGGGCTTTATCGAGTCGCACGTCTATCAGACGAAGATTACGAGTCTTGAAAACTTACGTACACGTATACGAACTGCTGCAGATAACATAACCCCGCAAATGCTCCAGAATGTGTTTAGAAATGCTGCGGAACGATTTGAGCTGTGCAGGGATACTGATGGGCGTCACGTCGAATCCTACTCTTAATTATTTAATAAATGTTACCACTTTATCATTTTATGATTGAATTCCATATAATTTCCAAGTGCTTCACAAAAATAGATCCTGACTTTATGTACACCCTGTATATGCACACAAATATGCTCACAAATCTAAACGGATAATGCTTAAAAATGTACATTTGAGCGACTTTTTCTCTCGTAGTCCCGTGGATTATCTCGTATTAAACACCAGATATAGTCGCCCATCATAGCTTCGTCCCATTTTCCCTGATATCTCCTCTCCATGGTTTGGATATCTTGGTGAAAACGTTCACCATGTTCTTCGCTTAAGTCACCCAAATTTGGTCTGAAGAATTCTAAATGCGAGTCCAGATAGTGTAACTTCAGGGACATTCTGCAACCTAACCTTTGAAAGTGTTTGAGTAGATTCTCTACTAGCTCTTTGTAGTTGTCGTTTTTCTTGTTACCTAAAAATCCATGGAAATGACTGCCAAGCATTTTTTTTTCAAGAGCTGTCATTTTTTTCTTCTAACTCTTTAGATGCTAACATGCGTCTGACTTGGTCCAACAAATATGCCTCCCTTGATTTTAGCTTCAGAAAGTTTGGGAAATATTGAACGTATATGATAAAGAGCATCACTTTCAGCATCCAAAGCTTTGATGAATTGCTTAATAAGACCAAGCTTGATATGCAGCCGGGGAAACAAAGTTTTGTCTGTTGGAACAATGGCTTCGTTAAGAACATCGTGTTTGCCTGGATTAAGCTCATTTCTCACGGACCATTCCTTTCTGACAAAGTGCTCACCATCTGTTCTGCTGTTCCAAAAACAGAGGAAACACGAATATTTAGCGTAACCGCACTGTAGTCCAAGCAGGAATCCTAGCATTTTGAAGTCTCCACATACATCCCATCTATGTTCACTGTAGTTTATTTTGTCTAGCAACTGCTTTACATTTTCATATTCTTGCTTCAATTCAACCGAATTGAGCCACAGGAATAGATGGAAACATGTTTCCATTATGTAGTACGACGCCTTTTAAACTTCTAGTTGAACTGTCAACAAACAAACGCCAATCAGCAGGGCTGTATTCACTTCCTATCTCGGCAAAAAGGCCATTCACATCACAGCAGTAGGAAAGAGAGCTCGATGCAAAACAGGAGTAGAAAGAAGCGTATCGCAAATGCCTAGTCCTGTAGAAAGAGGTCTTGACACTTGGGTCCAAAAGATTCCACTTTTTAAGGCGGCACGTCATAATTTCTGCATTGGTTTTCGTAAGGTTCATATCCCTGACTAGGTCGTCTATGTCTTTCTGGTTGCGGAAATGGGGTGACGTATTGGAGCTTGCCTCGAAGTCAGCATCTTCATCTTCATCTGGGGATATTAAAGGCGTTTCTTCTATTTCCTCCATGGTGGGTGCGCATGGAACGGGTAAATCTTCGTTATGAGGGACTTGGGCAATAGAAGATGGTATATTTGGATATAGGAAATTTTTTTGACCTTTATCTCTCTTGTAGAGTTAAATGTCTACCATGCAGAAGTAGCAATCATCGTGGTGATTGGTTTGCTCCCTCCAAATGCGAGGAATAGCAAATGGCATGCCTTTTCTGGTACCTCGCAGCCATCCTTCTAATGTGGAACGGCAGCTTCCACAGCAAAACTGAGGTGCCCAAGATTTATCTTGATCGCCCATGGGCATGCCAAAGTAAGCGTGATGTGCTGTACAAAACTTCGTTCCTGTGTCACTTTTGTGCTTTTCTTGCTTTGGATTGATGTAATGGCCGCAAACATAAAATTAATCTGCAGTGTCTGCAGGGCCTATTGGTAGCCATCACCATATAATTCTAATTCAAATATCTGAAAAATACAAAAAAACATTTATAAACAGAAATAAGAAACCAAATGTGTACAAATATTTAATAATGAGCCCTTAACCAATAAAAACATTACTAATAAACCCCAGTTTTGGGGACATTTTGAATTTTGCACTTGAAATTACTTTTGCTATCTCAGAAAAATGCCTTAAAATGGCAAAAAAGTAAGATTTCTAAATTTGACCATATCATAAAAACTATAGTTTTCCAAGCAAAACCGATGCCAAATCTGTAATCAGCGTGGCCAGAAGATTTCGAAAAGATCGAAAAATCAACATAAACAAAAAATTGTTGCACAGTGTAATGCTAGTGCGTGTAGACCTTATGACCGAATTTAATTTAGTTCATGGGGTTTATTGGAGTGTTTCTGTATTTCTGTTTAAAATGAATTATAGGCTTTTTAAGTAGTATATATCAAGTTTCGTAATGCGTGAAATGGTCATACTAGAAGAATCGGATTCAATTATTTCTAATTCGTTGAAAAGAAATTCAAGAAACGTGTGTGTGTGTGTGTGTTGCCTTCTTTCTTCAGTAATGAAAATTCAATTTCAGTTTATGGTTTAGTACCATGCGAAAATGTTTGCATTTCTCGTTTAGAAACGACCAAGTTTTGATGGGTGGTGTGGTAGGTAACCTTTGATTCATCGACACAAAATTGGTCATGTTAAGAGGAAGTAAATGTTTTTACATCCGTTCTTTTGTTTTAAATTCAAAAGGAAACATTGTAAAGTATGAACAGTGAAAACTCGCCTTTATTTAATGGTCTTGCTAACGAAGCTTCCCGGACACGTTGCGTATAACAGTCAATCATTAGAGAAAATCACTATATATATATATATATATATATATATATATATATATTATATATATATAAGCAAACAACCACAAGGAAAAAGAAACACGAAATCCGAGCGCTTTCGTGATATATTCACATCTTCAGGGACAAGAAATATATATATATATATATACACATTATAACTGAAAACACGCAGTATAATTAACGTAAAGCACGACGCTTTGTATAGGAGAATTATCCGCGCAAGATGAGAGCGAAAGAACGAAACAAATGAAAAAATGAGGTAACCACCCGGGAATCGAACCCGGGATCTTCCGATTGCCGGTCAGATATGATAACTATTACACCACGGGCCTCACTCTGCGCGTATGTAGAGGAATTACGACATTTGTTTGAGTGAGGCCCGTGGTGTAATGGTTATCATATCTGACCGGCAATCGGAAGATCCCGGGTTCGATTCCCGGGTGGTTACCTCATTTTTTCATTTGTTTCGTTCTTTCGCTCTCATCTTGGGCGGATAATTCTCCTATACAAAGCGTCGTGCTTTATATATATATATATATATATATATATATATATATATATATATATATATATATATATATATAGGTGAGTCCTGCCTCAAAAATAACTCCACAAATACTTTTGAGACAGGACTTTTGACTCACCCTGTATAGTGATACATTGCGTTTTTTTTAGATTCGGTTCTATTATTATTTGCAAAATCATAGACTCCCTCAAAAAACTGTTTAAATATTGCTTACAAAAGTAATTTTATTTAAAATATTAACCTAAAATTATCAAACAACGCAAAACCCTTCTCTTGTCTTATCTTAGGAACATGTCAATTTTTACTGTTAAATATTTGTTGTAATCTATTATGATTAATGTGATTTAAATTAAATGCCTAATAAAATACGAATTTCAGAGGGATCAATTACTGCAGAAATCATTCTTTGGCCGTATTCGTTTGGCATTTACGTCTCGGTGGTGTAGTGGTTAGCGTCGCTGACAACAAATCCATCGGCCCCGGGTCCGAGGCCCGACGGCAGCCAGCGCGCAGCAAAACCCAGCTGTTCATCCTTCCACACAATAAAAGAAAGTGGTTGATAGATAAAATGGGTACCCTAGGTAGGTGGCCTAGTGGTTAAGATGCTGCGCAGCTGATGGGGCGTGGTTCGGATTCCACGTTAAACTGTAGGTCTAAGGTGGAGTGAAAAACTGACCTTCGTCAGAATGAACAATTCGGGAGGAAGCTAACCAAAGGTATTCTACAACCATATTAGAGTTGATGATTATATTGAAAGCGATTTATTAATTGGAAGAGCTTACGTAGCCAGGCTACCCGGCTGTTTAAAGTAAGAGCTTGCGAAACGTGGCAACCCGGTCAAATAAATAACACTGGTCAAAGGTTTTGTCAGAGAGAGATTTTTACTTGAAGTATACGTATGTAATTTTTTACGTTGATTAGGAAATGAAAACAGAATTTTTCTATCACTCGCAGTTTTAGAGTGACACGAATTTACATTACTTAGGAATTGAGTTAGAGTAGGAAGGGGGCTGGATCTGCCCCTTGATCCTCCTCTGCTTATAAGTTGCTGCACATCACTGTTGACTTTCATTTGTCAGTAAGACAAGGGTAAATCATTGGAAAAGATCCGAGTTCAATATGCATTTTCTACTTTGATATTGATATTACGTCTATAAATTAGTCCAAATTTCATTTTCGATTCACTCAATATTGGTGGATGATAGACAAATTTTGAGGTAATTTTTCAACTTAGCGGTAAAAAACCTACAAGATCCACCCATTTTTGTTCGTGACGAAAAAAAGTTATTTTTTGTCATCCATTGTAAGTAATTGTTCGGAGTGCTTACGTAGCCGGGCCATATTTTTGTTAGTTTTTAATGAAAATATCACGCCTTAACCTAACCAATCGTCAAAGGTGTGCAGTTGACCTGACCGGGCATTCAATAATTTCCCCGTAGGTTTCGATTAATTTTAAGCAACTTTTACCAGATACCATACAAAGAGTGTAACAAAGTATATGTGTTAACTCCTCCGTCTATGGCCTTGGTCGGTTCGAAGTTGACGGGGGTTCTGGTTAGGTGGCAGCAACGGATTTGTTACTCTGGAGTAACTGATACCGTATAGGGAATCGCAGTAGTTTTCTTCTATACTATCCGATTTATTCTTGAGTGGATCGGAGGATTCTGTGAAGCTGATTAAATTCTCTGAAGGTTCCCCGATTCTTCTTATAACGGATCGGGAAATTATTTTTCTCTGTTTAAGACCGATAATTTACTGCTAAAATGTTCAGGTAATGCTCAGCCTCTAAGTTAGATCAGTCTAGTCAGAATAACAATTTGAAAATTTACATGGGTTTATATACCCAAATTTTGTGGGCATCATTATTATTTAATGTTGACTTGTTTAGTTTCTATTCTCTATAGGCTGCGTTATTTGCACAATATTTGAAGACAAGGTAAATTTTTTAGCTGTGGCAACGTGTAAACAGATAAACAAGATATTTGAAGATGAAGCCATATTTTTATCTAAAACCGCATATTGACAGATCTGATGTATTCATGATCTGCCGAGTTAACTAAAAATGGAAAATGAAATATGGATTTTTAGTTAAACACACACATGAGTAAAAATTTAAAAGCTTAAGAGTTAAAATTAAACGTTAGGCAAGACATGACTTCATCTTTTATAACGAAGAGAGAATGTATACAGAAAATGGACATTGCAAAATTTGATCACGTTTCATTATTAAGCTAAGTCTAAATAAATGATTAAGTAGCCTAAGTTCAAAAGAAACAATTCACCAATTATTTGGCAAAAATAGAAAGCAAATCAAAATTTTATCCAAAATCGCGTTATATGGTTTTGGTCTTTACGTAAAAATGAATATCCGAATATAAAAATTATATAAAGATAAGGATTGATACAAATATATATTAAAGATGCGAATTTATGGATTTATACAAATATATGAATTATATAAGGATATAAGAATTGTTCATTGTTTATTTTTACATATGTAAATGACCCGGCTACATAAGTAGTCCGTTATTAATTTAGTTTATATATCATTAAGTAGTTTAATGTATGTAGCCTGTGAGTGTATGGTTGGGGTTTTGAATATGGTATACTTTGTCCTTTATTGCTGCTAACTGTTAAAAACGTAAAGTAGTTCAAAGTATTAGATATCCTCTCGGGGAGGGGTGCGCGAAGGTTTACTCAATTCATAAAACGTTATTTTTAATGTAACGGAAAAAGTATTGACACGCAGACAGGAAATATACAATTACATTTAATTTGTAATATAATTTATGGACAACCTGTACTTCTAAATTCAAAAGAAAGATTCTGGTCCCCGCCACTAACAGGGGAAAGGGTGCGTCATTTTTTTTTTTAAATATATAAAAAGTGAAAGGGAGGCGACTTTTTCCTGTTCTTTATATAAAATTCAAATTTAAATTTTTGATTTGGTAGATTGAAACTGTCATTTTAAGTTCCCTAAAATAATGTCTGAATTACAGAAACACGTGGACTCTGAGGAAATTAATTGGTGACCTCTGGTGTGTATGGCCCAGGCTTAAATTCATTTAGGTAAAATCTTTCATAGTTTTTGCATCAATGATAGATGCGGTTTTTAATTTTTTAATAATTTTGTATGTTATTGGTTATATACTTACCTATGGTTTTCACTTAAAATATAAGGGAAACTGAAAATAGTTAATTGTAGGTCTAAGTCTAATTAAAAGAAAAACATAAAATTA
Organism: Bathynomus jamesi; assembly: GCA_023014485.1. Taxonomy (NCBI): domain Eukaryota; kingdom Metazoa; phylum Arthropoda; class Malacostraca; order Isopoda; family Cirolanidae; genus Bathynomus; species Bathynomus jamesi. Next base: position 370,137 of record JAJOZX010000828.1, on the reverse strand, counting down.
AACTATACATACAGAACATAATATTGTTTTTTTTTATGTGAACACAATGGATTCTCTATTTCATAGCGCACAAAAAGTTTTTTACAATATATATATATATATATATATATATATATATATATATATATACATACAGTATTGTGCAAAAGTCAGAGACCACTGTCGATCTGATAACTATTAGATAATATGTTGTATGAAGATTGGTTTTGATACTAAAATACATATTAACTAGAACTTCTGGTTCATATTAACGTATAACTAAGTTATTACTTAAGTGTATAAAGTTGTATAAGCTGGATGACCCTCTCGTCTGCAAAAATTGGACTTGAGGGTTGATTCATTATATTACTTATAACGCATGTGTTTAAAGATCTAGCGAACTATTACTGATGGATCTGCAGTAAATGTTCCTAAGCTATTGTTATATCAGTATTTACAATTAAAAGTATTGACATATTCACTTAAATTCTGCAAAACAAATTTATCCAAAACGTTTCTCATTATAATCCTAATTCATGCTTTTTTTTTCTTTCACAGGCTTAAGAAATGACAAAAAGTACGATTTCTGATGAGATTAGATATAAAATAACTACATTTGCATGGTGAGGGACTGAGTCAAAGAAAAATAAGTGAATCTACAGGCGTTTCCAAAACTGGTGTACAAAAAATCTTGGCTCGTCACAGCTCAAATGGAACCCCAGCTGATCGTCCTAGATCAGGGAGGCCCTCTAAGCTTTCTCCATCTGATCTACAACATCTAACGATTACTTCCTTTCGAGACAGACACAAATCCAGCACTTCACTTGCAGCGGATCTCGAAAAAACAACAGGTGTCTCAGTTGATCCTTCTACTGTACGAAGGAAGCTTAATTCAGGTGTCTCAGTTGATCCTTCTACTGTACGAAGGAAGCTTAATTCAGGTGTCTCAGTTGATCCTTCTACTGTACGAAGGAAGCTTAATTCAGGTGTCTCAGTTGATCCTTCTACTGTACGAAGGAAGCTTAATTCAGGTGTCTCAGTTGATCCTTCTACTGTACGAAGGAAGCTTAATTCAGTCCATCTAGGACGTTTTGGCGCCGCCGTTAATTAGTATTAAGTAGTAATACTTGGTTATTAACCTGAAGCGCTCTCTCTCTTTTCAGATAAGTTGTGTTGTTGCCCTTAATAGCATAAATGTCTGAAAATATATCAAGTAAGAAAGGGAAACAGAAGTTTTCACATAATGGATATTTGTATGTGTTTGATAAATGTAGCAAGCGCGACCCTTCGTTACTTTTTTGGCGGTGCGAGCAAGAGAGTCAGTGTATTATAAGGTGTATATATAATATGGGTACTTTTCTGTTATCTGCCCCATTGACGATTGGTTAGGTTCAGTCATGATATTTTCGTTAAAACTAACAAAAATATCACAACTTAACCTAACCAATCGTCACTGCCCGGTTAGGTCAACTGTACGCCCTTGACGATTGGTTAGGTTAAGTCGTGATATTTTCGTTAGTTTTAACAAATATCACGACTTAACCTAACCAATCGTCAAACGGCACCCAAACGGCGGCGCCAAAACGTCGGCGCCAAAACGTCCCATTCCGTAATTCAGTAGGTCTCAGATGTCCAATACTTGTGTTCCAAAGCACATTTTCTTCTCTTCTCTTTATTTCCATTCCTTAAAAGTGGCTTTCTTGCTGCAACACGTCTTTTAAGACCTACTGAGTTAAGTTTCCTTTATACAGTAAAGGGATCAACTGAGACACCTATTGTTTTCTCGAGATCTGCTGCAAGTGAAGTGCTGGATTTGCGTCTGTCTCGAAGGGAAGTAATCTTTAGATATTGTAGATCAGATGGAGAAAGCTTAGAGGGCCTCCCTGATCTAGGACGATCAGCTGGGGTCCCATTTGATCTGTGACGAGCCAAGATTTTTTGTACACCAGTTTTGGAAACGCCTGTAGATTCACTTATTTTTCTTTGACTCAGTCCCTCACCATACAAATGTATTATTTTATATCTAATCTCATCAGAAATTGTACTTTTTGTCATTTCATAAGCCTGTTAAAGAAAAAAAACAGCATGAATTAGGATTACAATGAGAAACGTTTTGGATAAATTTGTTTTGCAGAATTTAAGTGAATATGTTAATACTGTTAATTGTAAATATTGATATAACAATAGCTTAGGAGTATTTACTGCAGATCCATCAGTGATAGTTCGCTAGATCTTTAAACACATGCTTTATAAGTAATATAATGAATCAACCCTCAAGTCCAATTTATGCAGACTAGAGCGTCATCCAGCTTATACAACTTTATACACTTAAGTAATAACTTAGTTATACGTTAATATGAACCAGAAGTTCTAGTTAATATGTATTTTAGTATCAAAACCAATTTTCATGCAACAGATTATCTAAGTTATCAGATCGACAGTGGTCTCTGACTTTTGCACAGTACTGTGTATATATATGGGATGAATTTCACAATTAAACACACAAAGTGAATGAATGATGCAAACTCTCAAGGAAAGGCCTTGGAATCATTTTTCTTTTTCCTTGTGGGTTTGCATCATATATATATATATATATATATATATATATATATATATATATTAGGGTTGCACCGATAAGCAAATTAGCCGATTACCGATTAATCGGCCTAAAATAATCGGCCGATAATTCTTTTTATATACTGTATAAGTGTATAGCACTATATGGTTACTGAATTACGCCGCTTATACCTATTATACTGGCAAATAGGAGCACACAATATAAAACGTAGGCCTAATATCTAATATTTTTAGAACTATTTACATATTCTAATTCTTTAATTTCTTTTACAGATTAAATTAAGCATTTTAATGAAAGTTGCCAAGAAATTTTATATTTTTGTTACAAATTTAAATAACATAAAGCCCTTATGGCTCTAAGCATTGCATGGAAATACTTTAAAGTAGATAAAAATAACAAAATTATTTGCAAATGCACCCTATGCAATGTTTCCATCTCAAATTTTGTTTATAGTTAGAGAGTAGGTTAAGGCCACTTTTGTTTTGCAACAGGAAAGCTTAAATGGATTCTTTTGTTCAGTAAGGTACAATAATTTTTTTGTTTTAATAAATGGAGTGATAATGGAGTAAATCAATTCAATAATACTCTGCCTATTATTCTCCAAACAATGCAAATTGGTAGAAAATATTTAATAAAAAACAAGCAAAATATTATTTAAGTTCATTCCATGTCTAGGATAACTGAAATTCTTAAACCAGGGATGCAATTTCTGTAATGTAATAAACAAAGATGACCGAGTATGAAAACCGATTAATCGGCAAAAAAAAAGCCGATGACCGATTAATCGGCAAATGGCCGATATGGCCGATTACCGATTGTCAACCGATTAATCGGTGCAACCCTAATATATATATATATATATATATATATATATATATATATATATATATGGCGCTCATAAGTATTTGTAGAGAGAAATATTTAAGTTACATTCGTCCTTATCTTTTGTACCATGCGTCGGATAGTTCAATCAAGAATTTATGGTTTGTTTTGAAAAAAGGTGTGAGCAAGAGAGCCCTTCGAATCGGAATGAATTGCAACAATTTTCTTTAGAAGAATGGACTAAAATTTCTAGTGAGAGATGTCGAAACCTTGTAGAAAAATAACCAAAACGAATCATTCAATTGAAATAAAAAGGTGGACGCGCAGTCTTAAATAATTTTGTAAATAAGTGTACGAAAACTTTTGCATTTTAACTTTTATTATTATTTTCCTCAAATTCTTTGGTATTTTACATTATATGTTGGGGTCAACTAATTTTTTTGTAAAATTTTTCCAAACGAAAGTGAACTTTTCATAACTATCCCGCGCGTAGTCCAAAAGTTTAGGACGAATATAATTGAAATATTTCTCTGGACGAATATATTTATGAGCACCATTGCGTATGTACTGTATAATAGAAATTCTATTCTGTTCCGTAAATGAAACGCAAATGCGGCAATTTCATAGATTTGAGGTCTCCATCGCCGATCATTTACTGGCATACATGCCAACTATCTATTTCGTTTTCTCAAAATTTTCCCGATTTTTACTATCAAATTCCGCGTTCCCGATTTTCATGGTAAATTCTGGTATCTTAAAATATTTATTCAATTCAAAACAAACTTTAAAAAAAAAAAGCTGTTTACTCCCGCCGTACATACCCGTTTTCAATTCATATACTGTATGCGTATAATAATATGTAGTTATGTTAAAAAACCGTTCTTTTTATGTCCGTTTTTTTTTTTTTTTTTTTTTTTTTTTTTTAGATATTGCCAATTTAATTATAAGGTATACTTTTGCAACGATATATATTATAAAAATAAATAAATAAATAATAAAATAGGCCATATGGTACCAGTATAGAATGTCCTTTTCAGCCTATTTACAGAAAAAAACTGGCCTCTTTCTTGCACTGAAAGTCTTGTACCTTGAGATCCGTTAAACTTGCGAGAACACTGGCTGGGAGCTGACTGCCCATTGTCCAACCTTTCCAGGACTCTCCCATCCATGCCTCGGATTTTGAATCTCCCACTTAACTATCCTTTAGACCCCCCCCCCCCCCCCCCCCCCGAGGCCATCCATATATATACATACACATACACCCATATACAATATACCAATATATACATATATACCAATATATACATAAATACTTATATACACATATTTATATCTATTATATACCCCATACACACGCATACATCCAGAATTCCAGATACATACGCACGCATACTCACATATATACCTACACAAACTCATACACCTCTATTTCGCCCTTTCATTACCTCCGAGATCATTTAGCACATACAGTAATATCCATACAGCCAAAAGAAACCGATTAAGCACAGACAGAGCAGCAAAGCTAGTATTTATATCCCAAAATGCAAAATTCCAAGAAAGTGAAGTAAAACATAGTGCTACATTGGCTTCGTCAACATCCAAATCTGCAATAAGTACCAGTACCTGTGATATTGAAACTATATGCTCTAATCAATCTAGTGATAATGATTCTTCAATGGAAATAGAATCAGATAATGAAAGTTAAACAGCATTAGGTTACAAAGGTTAAAGAAAGATGAATATTTTTATTTTTTTATTTTTCTATTTGGAATATATATATATATATATATACACACACTGGTATTCTTGCCAATCACAATTATATATATTGTTTTATACCAGTATTATGTATTTTTTATTATGTATATTATACCAGTACCTGTGATATTGAAACTAGCATATATGCTCTACCCAATCTAGTGATGATTCTTCCATGGAAATGAGGGTTAAACAACATTAGGTTAACAAAAAGGTTCAAAAAAAGGTGAATATTTTTTTTTTCTATCTGGAATATATATACTGGTACTCTTGCCAATCACAATTATGTATATTGTTTGAAACGAGGAAGAATGTTTTATGTTCTAGTTAAAAAATATGTTTACATATAAAAAATGAGGGTTTGTTTTTCCTTTCTATTATATACTTTTTGCGTGATTCAGTTTTTCTAAAAGATGACTATATATACTAGGTATAACCGTATAAGCATGGTAGTATAGTAAATTATAGGTAATACTAATATACTTATTAGATTAAAGGAAGAAAAATATGGAATAAGTTTAAAACAGTAAAAAACAAAAAAAAACAGACTATCTTCGTTTTAAACAAAAAAAACGACACAATAAAAAACGACTCACATCACTAATAATATGATCGTGTTTTATTCCGAGAATAATTAATTTGACGCACTAAAACGAGTAACTTTGTCACTAATTTGAGGAATCATCACCAAAAATATCGATGCACTAAATTGACTGAATTCTCACATACTCTACGAGAGGTTGGGCTCATAACAAAGAAATACACCAAATTTAGTATTCAGTGTTTGGTTTGCTTCTCGGTTTGTTTGCTTGCATGTTTTAAGAATTTTTTCTTATTTTTGCTTTGGAATTTTATTGGTTTTAGTGATATTTTGTGTTATTGAATCTTGAATCTTTTTTTTTTTTTTTTTTTTTCTTCGTCCTTGATTTCCTGGTTTTCCATATATCCATGTTCGCAATTCTGTACTGGGGTAGCCTGTAGGTTTTGATTTTGAAGGAAAGACACGCACATACAGTATAATATATATATATATATATATATATATATATATATATATATATATATATATATATATATATACAGGGCGTCCCAAAAAAATGTATACACACTTTAACAGCTGATAGCTCAATTGATGTTTCTTTCTTTCCAAGTTAAACCCATTAGAATTAATAATGGCAGTCAGACTAAGTTTTGAACAAAGGAAATTCATTCTAAAATGCTACTGGAAGTGTGAAAACGCAGTTGAAGTGCAAAGACAGTTTAGGAGGGAGTTTCAAACAGATCCACCAACGCGACTTACCATCACTTAGAGATAAGTTTGAAGCCGATGGAACTGTTCAGAATGTCCACAAGAAGCGTTCCGGAAGACCACGGACATCGACAAGCCCCACAAAGCAAGAAAGAGTACTGGAAACGTATCACCAAAGTCCAAGAAAATCTGTGCGGCAAGCGAGTCGTGAGGTAGGAATTTCAGAATCGTCTGTCCAACGCATTTTGAAGAGCTGTCAATGGAAAAGTTACATTCCAAGATTAGTCCATGCTATTAATGAAGATGATCCGGACCGAAGAGTGGAGGAGTATTGCGAGTGGTACTTGGCACGATGTGGATGTGGATTGGACGAAGGGGTTTCGTAGAATACCCTCCGCGTTCACCAGACCTCACACCACTAAACTTTTTTATGGGGATACTTAAAAGACAAAGTCTACGCTATAAAACCTGCAACAGTCGCTGAATTGAGAGCAGCCATTGAACGAGAATGCACACAAATACCAAACGAAATGTTTCGTGATGTTTGCGATTCCATTGCTTCGCGTTATCAGCAGTGCCTGGATCAGAACGGACGTCAGTTTGAAAACAGGCGTTGACAAAACAATTAAATAATGTCTGTAGATTCTATTACATTTTGAAAATGAAATGTATTTTAATAAACACTGCCTTTATAAGTATTTAAAGTGTGTATACATTTTTTGGGGACGCCCTGTATATACCGTATATATATATATATATATATATATATATATATATATATATATATACAGGATGTTTCATAACATGTGGGACGCCCTTTCAAGATGGATTCAGGACCTGAAAACAATGAAAAAAGTTTATATAAACATATGCCCGAAATCGCTTTGTTTCCGAGTTACAGCCCGTTTTGTGTTCCAGCAAGTGTCCGCCGTACCCTTAAAGGAAATGCTCAAAATGACCGCCTTGTGCTTGAATTTACACGCCTGAACACGCCTCATTGTAGACTGCCTGACGCGTTCAAACATTCCAGGTATTGCTCGGATTTTCTGGCATCATTGTTCTACACGTTGGCGAAGCGTTTCCACGTCGTCAATGGGTGTCACGTAAATGATGGATTTCAGATGACCCCACAGGTAAAAATAGTGGATTCAGGTCCGGGGAGCGAGCAGGCCACGCAATGGGTCCTCCAAGGCCTATCCATTTATCAGTGAAATGGTCATCCAAATAGTCTCTGGCTACTCGACTAAAATGAGGCGGAGCGACGTCATTAGTGCTTGCATAATACCGAAAATTTTCAATACCGGTATTTGGAGGCAATTATGCTAATCCCGGTATTGATACCGGTATTATGAAAAAAATAATTTATTTTGATTTATTATGGTGCCACCCTACCAACCCTCCCACAAGTCTGAGGGACTTGCAGTACTCACCATATTTACTATAAATTAATGACCCAACTCCAAATAGATGGCATTCTATTCGAAAAAGTTTATACAGTAAATTACTAAATTGTAATAAAAATATTATTTGAATTTTTTTTTAGCATATTATTATACAACTACTGGGGTAGATAGAAATTATTAGTATCTAAATATTTGTTTCTTAGTTTGATTTTGAAAGTATGCTTTGAGGAAACAAAGAGCATCTAGGGATTGTTCAGATAGACTTGATCTCAGTTTCGTCAGAAATAGGCCTGCAGCAGAAAAGGCTCTTTCTGATTCTGCACTTGTAGGTTTAATTGATACAGCTTCTCTAAATTCTCACTTCTCTGTAAAGTAACTTCCAAGCTTTTAAATTCATTAGTAACATCAAAATCAATGGAATTTTTTTTAGATGGCACTTTTCCTAGTTTGTCCATTTCTTGCATGTATTCACTCAGTAATGAATCTGCTTCCACTTCAGTCTTATTTGCAGCTACATTTTCAGGGTTACATGGAAATTCCTGTTCTTCCATTTCTATCTCCAAATCAACCACATTCTTAGGGAAAAGTCTTTTATGGAGCCTTTCTGCAGTTCTTTTGAGAACTAATTTTGATGGAACAGAAAAACTTTCCTCTTCTTGAACTTTTAAAACTTCTGGATTATGAAGATATATGATTAAACCTACAATGTCTTGCTGTCTTCTTGAAATGTAACGATTTCTAAGACAATCTTTTAACTCTTTTGCTATTGGATTATTTTTCTCCTAGTTTCTTTGAAATAAATTTCATTGATGATTCAGCTGTCAGGAGTGATGCATCTTTCGAGCATAACCCTTTAAGAATTATTTCAACAGGACGTAAGGTGTCATAAAGGTTTTCAATAATTTCCCACTCTGTTGAAGAAATGGCTACAGTTGAATGAATCACTCTTAAAGCTAGTGCAATAAATAGTTTTCTTTGATAGAAAGGAATAGAAAACGAAAAAAAGAGGTTAACTGCAAAATACCCCGAAACACTTTTTTTCTCCGAATCCTCCAAAAACAGTTTATTTGCCCATCGGAGGACTAAATTGCCTAAATTTTACAATAGCAATTTTTGTCAATACCGAAAACCTATAATATCGGTATCGGTATTATTTGTACTTCTTCAATACCGGTTTTAACCCCTAGACGTCATGCATAAACCACATACAACATCGGACACCAAGAGGAACTTCATCTAATAAATCGCTTAAATCATTCCTTAAAAAATTGGAATAGGATTCTCCTGTTAATCTTCCAGGCAAAACAAAAGGACCGATTAAGTTGTCGGCAATAAGTCCTGCCCATACAGTGATACTAAATTATTGTTGGTGCCTTGACTGGATGATGGCATGCGGATTTTTTTCGGCCCAGTGATGAGTGTTGTGAAAATTGATCACGCCATTTCTTGTGAAGGCAGCCTCATCAGAAAACAACACGGAGGATAGAAAAAGAGGATCGTGAGCACACTGTTGAAGGAACCAAGTACAAAAAGCCTCTCGTAGTGGGAAATCAGCTTCAGTAAGGCCTTGTACTCTCTGAATGTGATATGGGTAAAGCTGCTGTTCCCGTAGAATTCTCCACACAGTTGTGCATCTTACACCCTCTGCTGCTGCTATCCTTCGAGTGCTGACACCAGGATGTTCCTCCACGCGATTCAGGACCTGCTCCTCCAACTCAACAGTTCTGGCGCTGATTGGTCTATCGCCATCTGAAACTCTCTTGTTGAATGATCCTGTATCACCAAGACGCTTGTCTATTCTCTGAAAGGTCTTCTTATCTGGCAGACAGCGATTCGGAAACCTTTCCGCATACAGACGTCTTGCTGCGGCCGCATTACATTCCGTTCGCACTTATTAAGCAGATTACATTTTCTCCAATGTTTTCAAAAGTTTTTCCCCGATTTCAATGAAATTTGTAGCAAATAATCACTATATATAGCAGCATTGATGGTATTCATTTCGATAAAATATTTTGATAATTAAAATAATTATCTCATTTTATTGAAAAATATGTAAAATATTGTTCCGAATTATTAAGCAAGTATTCTATTTACAGATCTAAATGGTGAAAATGGGTAAGAAGAAGGATTTAACATTAACTGAGAAAAGAAAAATAGTCAAGTTACTCGCTGAAAATATAAAATCTATTGAAATTGCGAAGCAGTTTGGCAGAGCTTATCGAACTGTAAACAAGTTTATAGCGGAGCGTACCAAACTGAGGCAGCGAAGTGATAAAGGAACTATAAGAAAAGTGACAAGGCGGCAGATATCTGTAATCAAGCGCAAATTGCAAAGCATCTATTGTCCTCAAGTAAAGAGGTTTTTGAGCAGGCTGGCATACATAATGTACCAAGAACATCTCGATGTGGAATCCTCCAAACAATTAGCAAGACGTGTAAACCTACGATTCAGTCACCATTAACACCCAGGTACAAGAAGCAGCGTGTTGAATGGGCGCGTCAGTACGTGAAAACAGATTTTAATCCTGTATTGTTCACCGATGAATGAAAAGCAGCCCTTGAGGGACTTGATGTTTGGTCAAGAAGATGGATTGCTGAGAGCCAATTTCTACCATCGAGATTAAGACGCCAACAAGGTGGAGGTAGTGTCATGTTTTGGGCAGGATTGATAGGCAATGAAGTAGCTGTCCCATACAGAGTGCCTGATGGTGTAAAAATGAATGCCCAGTCTTACACAAACTTTCTAAAAGAAAACCTCATTCCATGATAGAGATTGACCCTGAGCAATCCATCTTCTTGACCAACCATCAGATCCCTCAAGGGTTGCTCTTCATTCATCGGTTAACAATACAGTATTAAAATCTGTTTTCACGTACTGACGCGCCCATTCAACACGCTGCTTCTTGTACCTGGGTGTTAATGGTGACTGAATCGTAGGTTTACACGTCTTGCCAATTGTTTGGAGGATTCCACATCGAGATGTTCTTCGTACATTATGTATGCCAGCCTGCTCAAAAACCTCTTTACTTAAGGACAATGGATGCTTTGCAGTTTGCGCTTGATTACAGATATCTGCCGCCTTGTCACTTTTCTTATAGCTCCTTCATCACTTCGCTGCCTCAGTTTGGTACCCTGCGCTACAAACCTGTTTACAGTTCGATAAGCTCTGCCAAACTGCTTCGCAATTTCAATAGATTTTATATTTTCAGCGAGTAACTTGACTATTTTATCGAAATGAATACCATCAATGCTGCTATACATAGTGATTATTTGCTACAAATTTCATTGAAATCGGGGGAAAACTTTTGAAAACATTGGAGAAAATGTAATTTGCTTAATAAGTGCGAACGCAGTCTAATGCGGCCGCAGCAAGACGTTTGTCTGCGGAAAGGTTTCCTGGGAGGTGCCTCATTTTTCATTGCTCGTTTTCTCCTCTCCTCTTGTGCGGACACTTCTAAAAACCGTCATTCTTTACAATATATATATATATATATATATATTCATTCTGACGAAGGTCAAGGTTTTCACTCCACCTTAGACCTACATTTTAACGTGGAATCCGAACCACACCCCACCACGGAAATCAGAAATTACGAAGTCCTCGCTTGAACTCGGATCTCACGACCTCCCGACTAGCAGCCCAGCGTCTTAACCAGTAGGCCACCCAGGGTACCCATTTATTTACCAACCATTTTTTTATGGAAGGGTGAACAACTGCATAAGCTGAAATTTTAATTTCAATTAATCGCCGGTAATCGAACGTGGGGCCGGTGGATTAGTCAGCGATACTAACCAAAACCTTTCAACCTTTCAAATGTTCCGTGCAATGATTCCTCATTTCACGAAGGTGAAGCTTGTCGCCCTTCCTCTCGAGTTGGTCTGGTGAAGTAGTGAGTTGGTTTCTTGTACTCCACCTCACATAGCCAGGTACCCCCAGCTCATCGTGGATTGTTCTGAGCCAGGCGTCTAGTCTTCTTTGGAAAATGTCCACTGTAACACCATTCGTGTTCATTAGGACTTTGGGCAGATGATTAAACAGTTTTGGTCCTCTCACAACAGAACTATTTTCTTTCAGGGTTAAGGATGTCTCCTGTCTCTCCTTTAATTTGGGAACACGACACAGTCTTCCTTTTCTACTTTCCACTGCTGTTTGGGGAATTGCAGGGTTCAGAGTAAGATTAGGGACTAGTTTCTCCATTATTTTTCAAGTGTAAATATGGTATATCTCTCTCTCCTCCTCTCCAGTGAATATAGGTTTAGTTCGCGTAACCTTTCCCAGTAATTTAGTTCTTTGCACCCCTTGATCTTGGCTTTGAAGCTTCTCTGAATCCATTCTAGCTGTCTAATGTCTTCTTTTTTATATGGGGATGTTAGGACCGAGCAGTATTCCAATTTGGCTATGATCAGTGTTTTCAGTTGAGAAGTCATTATATTCCTACCCCTTCGTTTAAAGGTTCTCAGTATCTGCCCAGTTATTCTCTTGGTTCCGTTTACTGCTATCTTATTTTGTGTTTCAAATTTCGCATCATCAGTCATTACAATCCCTAAATCTTTTGCTTAGAATTTCTTTGAATTTCATGTCCATTTGGGATATAATATTCCATGGATTTTAGGTCTTCTCTTTTTCCGTACCGTAACAGCTGAAGTTTTTCATTGTTAAACTTCATATTGTTGTCTTCCGTCCACTTGTAGATTCTGTTCATATCGGTTTGTAGAGATCCTATATCTTCTGGGTTTCTTATTTCTACTGATCTTTGTGTCATCGGCAAAGGAGCTAATACTGTTCCTTGTGGTACTGAGCTGAGGACCTTTGATTCTGATGAAGATACTCCTTGTACTGTAACGACTTGCCGCGCTCACTAAGGAAATTATATATCCATTTCTCTACTTTTCCTGTTATTCCCATATATTTCAGTTTATGTATTATGATTCCATGGTCGCCCTTGTCGAACGCTTTGGCAAAGTCTGTATATATTACATCATAGTTTTCATTACTTTCAAGTGCATCAATAATGTTGTAGTGTTCCATTAGTTGTGATAGGCATGATCTGCCTGACCGAAACCCATGTTGGTTATCATTCAATTTTTTCCGAGTTTCCAAAATGTCATAGATTTTCCCTCTAACTATTCTTTCAAATATTTTAGTGAGATGAAATGTAGCGACAGTGGCCTATAGTTTTTGGCCTCTGATCAATCTCCTCCTTTATATATTGGGACTATGTTTGAGCTCTTCAGGATGCCTGGTATTTCTCCCGTGTCTAGTGATCATCTCCATATCCAATATAGGGGCTCAGCGATTGCATTCTTGCAGTTTTTGATCAGTGTGGCATTCCATTTATCCGGTCCTGCCGCTGAGTGTGCTTTTAGTTTCCCTATAGCTTGTGTAATAGCATCTGTCTTACAGTCGAAGTCCGTTATACTTTCCCCTTGTAGTTCTGCAAAGAACGCGTTTTTATCGCATACCAGTTTGTCAGTTTTTGGGATACTGAAAGATGATTCGTACTGAGCTCTTAATATTTCAGATACTTCTGTTAGATCATCAGAAAAAGCACTGTCCTCGTTTTTCAAAGGTCCGATAGTCGCATGGTATTTCGATTTCCTTTTTGCGAAATTATGGAAGTACTTTGAGTTAAACTTTATCGCTTCTATAGCGTCGTCGTCTTCTTTTTCTGTATGCTTCTCATTTAGTTCCTGTATGACGTCATCGATACTCTGCAGTTTATCATTTAATATTTTTCTGATGTTATCTTTACAGTTACTTAATTTTGCAGTCACTCTCTTTCTCTTTCGGAACAATGACCTCTTTTGTCTCTCGAACCTGCTTCTCTTTCTTTGTTGTATTTTTGGGACATGTCTTTCCACAGCTTCCAGCGTCTCCTCTAAAGTCATTTGCATCTCTTCCGTTGTCTTGGCCTCAAAAATGGCTTTCCGATCTATTACTTCCATGCTGGATGCAACATCTTTCCAGTTTATAGCTTTCGAGTGAAAATTAAAAATTTCGAATTTGCTTCTTTTTGTTGTTCTGTGTTCTTTCCTTTCCTGTTGCATTTATATTGGTTGTTATTTCAATAATGTCGTGATCCGATATTATAGTTGGGGATATTTCTACATTAGGTTGCTGTTGTTTGTGAATACCAAATCTTGGCAGTTGTTTTTCCTTGTGTTTTCTGTTATATCTTGCGTTAACATAAATTCATCAGCTAGACCTAGTAGCATTTTTACCTGCTCCTGGTCTTCCCGTGTGCCCCCCTTTCCCCTGGTGTATACATATATTTTTTCCTATCCTTTTATATTTCATGAATGGGAAATTAATCACCACAGAAAAATATTTGGGGTTGGAGAGTGTAGATCTTGTAGAGTATATATATATATATATATATATATATATATATATATATATATATATATATATATATATATTATATATATATATATCAGACATGAGGCTGAAGCCAGCTTTTGTAGGCATCGGCTTCGGCTTCGAGATTTGGTGGTTTGTTTAGTTTGAGGGGTTTTATTTTTTATTTAACTATTTTAATATATTTTTTTTATTAGTAATACTAATACCCAAAAATAGTTAACCTATAATAATTTAAACAGGTTCACTATAGAACTCGTGTTCCGGTCCCAGTTGGCTTCAGCCCCATGTCTATAGTATATATGATACACACACCGTGCATGGAACAAGGAACTCTTCTGGGAAAATTAAATCGGGCTAACATCATGAAAAAGAAAAAACTAGTCTCTGTCATTTACCATTACTTATTCGGACTATTGTGGATTTAATATTCCCAGAAGAGTTCCTTGTTCCATGCATGGTCTGTGCGTATCATAAAAAATATCAGGGGAACATTCTTAGTTTTATCCCATATATATATATATATATATATATATATATATATATATATATATATATATATTACACACACACACACACACACACACACACACACACACCGAGTTCATTACAATACCAGCGTGCGTGCAGTGACATCAGCGTTGTCAGTCCTTTCTTGATTGAAAATCATTGAAAAGGACACACCATAATGAAGGTTAGTTTAGGTTTGCTTAAGTTAGATTTTTAGATTAGGTTAAATGTAACCATCCACAACTGAAAATCAATATATCGCTGCTTCAGACAGTCGCCACAGTCGTCGTCGTGTGGGTGTAGATGGGTGGGCGGGTGTTATTCTGGGACCAGCCAAATTATTTTTCATCAGCGTAGGTGTTTGGAAAAAGCCCTTGTGAATAGCTATAGCTGTCCAATGGTGTAATGGAATCGGTAAATTTAACACTGCAAGTTAGGTATTGAAGTGAATTTGTTTATTTTGTGTTCAATATCTATCATCTCGTCGTTTCTGTTGTTCGGAGTGACGCTTTTTAACTAGGTTTGTGTAGTGATATTTTGTTTTCATTAAGACAAGGCTTTACTGGTGTTTATAATGCAGAAACGTGATAAAAGTTTTAATACTGTATTTTCCTTCGATTCCAGTCAGTAATAGGAATAAATATGGCATCTGCACGTCGGAAATAACTCTCTACCTTGGAAATCTTTAACGCAGATTCAGACTGAGTTGAAGGAAAATCACAGAATTTCTGTGCATTCCAGCTTTGTATGTGCGTTGATTTCGAAGAGACTGGTCGTATTTAATTGAATGTTACAAACCGCAATCTCAACGAAGAATCGACAACATCGGTTGCTTTGGTCAGAAGTGCAGAAAGCTTGGACGGTAGTGCGGTGGTCCACAGTGCTCTGGACCGTTGAAACAAAGGACAACCGACAGGGAAATAATGACCAACAATGGGCTCGTCGTCGTCGTGGAGAAAAATATTGACCTGCATGCATTGCTAAACATGTGAAAGGCGATGGCGGATCGATTATAGTGTGGGCTCCACCTTCCGTTGCAGGCACTTATCGATTAGCTGCATTGAAGGGACTGTGTACCAGTGTGCAGGCAACAGCTACCCCAAATATAAGGCCAAATGCACAAAAACGTTCCCGTGATTTCGGATTGACCAGCTCATTTTTCCGATTCGTATACCATTGAATCCCTGAGATATTGATCCCGTTGTAAAAAAAGAAAAAGCCTTCGGAGCATTCCAAAACATTTTGAAATTTGCAAAAGTGCCTGAAAAATAATTTTTTTGGTTGGGTGTTGTCGAAAATTAGCACAGTAGTGTCAATGCTCTTCGGTTTGGGGCTATGATTATTGATGGAACGGACTGAAAATTTGGCTTGACCCTGGACAGTCCGGCTGGACCTAGATGAAATCAGAGATAAGCCATTTATGAAATGATTCAAGAACAGTCATTATCTGGATGTGGTGGTGCCCAAAAATCGGATTTCTTTGTCTGCAGTGTTTTGATTTTGTTTTTGCTCTCTGCAACCCAAAAGCCTTTTACATAAAAAATGAATACTGTATATATGTCGCCGCGCTATGTGGGCTAGCAACCCCAGGGACTGTATTGGTTAATTTGCTTGTTTTGCGCAATGGTTATTTTTAATAAACACGTCTCATTCCCTGGTGGAAATGTGTACCCGACACAGTTTCACCAATGCCCCATTCAGTCTGTCTCACTGAATCGGTATAATTTCTCGTTTTACACTCGCTTGATCACTGTACAGATGAAGTACAACTGAAGTATTACTTACCCTTGTTCATTTTGAGTGCAGTTTTGATCAGTAAAAAAAAAATTGCCCAACAACGTACGAATTCTTGCAGTGCTTCAATCAGAATATCGATGACACTTATACTCCCCATTCAGCTTTCAGGTTTAAAAACAAAGTACATTCAAATAACTGAGCGAAGGTAATTTAGACAATTTTGGTTCTAATTCAACCTTGGTTTAACCTTGGTTTTGCTTCCGCCCATACTGTTCATTCTGACGAAGGTCAAGCTTGTTACTCCATCTTAGACCTACAGCTTAACGTAGAGTCCGAACCACGACCCACCACGCATCGTCAGAAATGACAAAGTCTTCGCTCGGACTCTATCTCATGACTCCCGATCAGAAACGCAGCGTCTTAACCACTAGGCTACCCCTGGGTACCCATTTATCTACCAACCAATTTTATTGTATGGGAAGATGAACAGCTGGGTTTGCTACGCGCCGACTGCCGTCACCGGGTATCAAACCCAGGGGGCCGGTGGATTTGTCAGGCCAAAGGAACTATACAAGATTCCTTGCGAATCAAACTATGTAAGAGCTTTTATATCAAAAAACATTTCGGGTGGAGTTAACCAAATCTGACTGTTTTAAAAGTGGGGTTTCCCCTCATATTAACCAGTCATCGACTAACCGGATTGCTACCTTCACAGTGATTGTTTTTTCCCTCGAAGAAGAAAGTTGGTTCCTGAAGAGTATAGTTTTACGGAAAATCTCAAATCAGATAAGGAATTCTATAACTTAACCAAAATTTTAAAACATATTATTTTATTGAAAGATTAGAAAATGGCTCGTAACAATGAATCAGAGGTGGCGTGATTGAGTTTCGACGGTCGGGTCAAATTAGGTCACCAACTTTAGGTGTTGTGTGGAAGGAGGAAATCTAAAGGCATTCAGAATTGACGTCATTTTGATTCGCGTTTTCTATTTTTAATATTTCTTATCCATTTAATTTAAATGGATTTCCTTATGTTGGACTTATTGGGCGGACATATAGTTTCAACAAATTACTTTTTATATGTTGTCAAAACAAAATATTATTTTCTATTTATAGTTTAAATATATATAAAATAACTTCCTAGTAATTAAACTTAAACATACCGGCTATAGCATAGGCTGAAAACGGTGTTCAGCTTTTGTTTTATGAATAAATAAATAGCCAGTAAAATACTTACTAAATGTTATAAAAACGAGGAAAAATATGCAGCATGCGTGTCAAAATTATTAAAGATTTTATATCAGTAATTAATGTTAAGTCAAGAGCCCAATGCTGTAGAACGGGGTTCACATAGGCGTTTCGGTCAGTCTATAGCGTTTGCAACAAAATTTAACTTTGCCAAAATGCATTCGTTTTATGTCGTTTCGTTTGGGCCTTTTACATGTACAGGGTGTCCCGTAAGTCTGGACCCATAGGGATTTATAATATATTTTTTTATTGTTATTATTATTATTTTATTATTATTATTATTTTTTTTTTTATTATGATTTTTATTTGTGGGGCCACTTGAAAGCCAAAGTGTACGAGGTCAAACTTCAGAACATTTTCCACCTTAAAGCACGCATTGTGGAGGCGTGTCAAGAAATTTCTGCGACTGTGATTCAGAAAGTGCTGTCGCAGTGGAGATTGCGTCTTCAACTATGTGTGCGACACAACGGCGGACACTGAACAGATTATGTAATAAATTTTTGGACTATTTTGTAATTTTATTATTTTTCCCTATGGGTCCAGACTTACGGGACACCCTGTACACTAGGAAATTAAAGTTAATTGAACACGTAGGTACTAGATTTATAGAGCCGAAAATATTAAGTAGAATTGAGAGAGACGCTTTCACCCAAACGAAACGATGGAAAGTAAACATTTTGGCACAAACGTTATAACACTTTTTATACCTATAGCAAGGTCCGCTACACACCCCTCACCTCCTTCCTCCGAGTGTTTTCGTAACTGAAGCTTCTGAAGTTGGGGAGATAATTGAGCACTTTGCTTTGTGGTTCACGCTGGAATCTGTTCCTATACAAAATATTCCCGTACATAAATCTCCAGACAGCCATAAAGTAAAGAATTTCTATAATTTATATACAAATAGGTCATTCACTACATAACATATCGTTACAGTCAATTAAACAAGAGGTAAAGCATAAAAAATAACAGAAAACCCGTCAAGTACTGTACTTATTAGGGAACGGAGTGGGATGGAGGAAGTGGTTGGCGATAAGAAGGGAGGGGGAAGTTGGGAGAGGGGGACACGTTCAAACTCGGTCGGCTCACTCGTCTTGACGGTTTTCTAATTATTAAGAAACAGTAAGTGACAGGTTAAAATTATAAGAGAAAATAAATCGAAATAAATAGGCACATGTTGAGCTACGTCTGTTTTACCTTTATTTCAGAAATGTGAAACGGACATGAACAATTTTGTCTGAACTTTTACTTCACTGGATCCTTTTTCACATCGGGAAAGTTGTATTCGTTCGGTGAGATACTAACTAACTTTACAAATTTATAATAAGTACATTCACTACAGGGTGTCCCATTAAGTCTGGAACCATAGGGTAAATTAAGTAATTCATGTTTTTCCGTTTATGCAAGTGCCCATGATGTCTTTGAGTAAGGAAGTACGCATCAGGTAATTCTGCTCTTGGGAAATCGGAGTCAGAGGGAGGTCGCTGAGGAATTTAACGGATTGCATCCGGACCGCGCTAATAACACAGCTGTGTCGGCAAACTTGTAGCAAAGTTCAAGGAAACGGGATCCATAGGAGATAAACCACGCAGTGGACCTCCAAGGACATCCACCGACGATAACACAGCCGCTACCATCCTCGCTCATTTCACAAACAGTCCCCAAAAGTCTCCGGCGTTTTTATTGCCGTTTTTATCATTTTGCCCTATGGTTCCAGACTTACGGGACACCCTGTATAATAAAAAATAAACGTATCTGTAAATACTTGACACTTTTAAAAGTGTTTAAAATTATTTTTATTAACGTGATAATAGAGAATGAAGGAGCTCACATTGACTGCAGCCCGTTTCCGAGTTTTGGCAAACAAAGCTCTTCAGCGAATCACTAATTTTTAAACGAAAAGCTGGAACTTTTCCTACTATATAGCATACTCATACGTGGTGCTGGGTCGACGGAGACGGCTTGGAGAGATTCGAGGTCCTAATTGGCGCCCATTACGAAAATTTTGCCATCTGTAGAAACATGCTCGTGACTCGCATGACTCGCACGGATGAACTCCCACAACCTCCAACTCGTGCTTCCTGCGCAACAGTCTACGTACAGTTCCCATGAGACTATGAGCAATAATCCCGTCTTTTAGGAAGACTATTGTGGCTACTTTATTAATTTTAAAACTAGTAACATTTATAGTGTATGGGTAGCAAGGAGATATTTCTTGGAGGGGGTGGGGGTGTTCAGAAAAAATCTACTCCTAAAAAAGAAAACCCACTTAGAGAAACGCTGTTCAAAAGTAATTTTCTTTAAAATATAAATAAAAGTGATCGAACATTGCAAAAACTTTCTTTTTACAAAATCTTAATCATATTAACTCTCGCCGTTGATTAGTAAAAGTAATTTATTGTGATTAATTTTTAATAGACTTTATCAAGACCTTTAAAATTATATTCAAATGTGATCCAATTAAAATACCACCCTCAAACTTATCAAAAAATGCAAAATAACTTTTTCTCCATATCCTTGGATCATATTAACTCGAGTTGATGATTAAAAGTAATTTATTAGTTGAATCTAAAATATTTATTATTATTATTATTATTGTTATTGTTATATATAAATGTCGTGGATGGTTGGAATTTTGAATATGGTATATTTTCCTGTTCCTGATTGCTCGTAACTATTAAAAACGTAGAAGGGTGTTGAAAATATTAGATATCCTGTAATGCAAGGGTCACCAATACGCAATGTAGCGGACCTTGGTAGAGATACAGAAAATGGTGTTATAGCGTTTACGTTAAAATTTAACGTACACGCCAAAATGTGTTCATTATCTCGTTTTGCATTTAGATTCAATTGTACATTTCGATCGCACTAAAATTTTTAAGGTTCTATAAATCTACCCGAAAGTTCGATTAACCCAACCCACCTAACCTAACCTAACCTAACCTAACCTAACCTAACCTAACCTAATATAAAATAAAAAGGCGTCTCAGTTTGCTCAAAAGAAACGATGTACTGTACTACAAATACATTTTGGCGCTAACGCTATAGTCCCACAGAAACACGTATGCGGACCGCAGAGAAAATTAATTGGTAATCCCTTTTCTACGGACTTAGCCTAACATTAATTAATAAATTTTTTTTTAATTTTTTCACGCACGTTGCTCATTTTCATTGTTTCTGAAACATTTTGCGCGTAGTTTATTGCCTATATACTTATCTATATTTTTTTATTTGAAATTTATACAGTATATTTAAAGTACACACAGAAAACTTTGATTATATATATATATATATATATATATATATATATATATATATATATCGTAAAGAACGACGCTTGTATAGGAGATATTCCGCGCAAGACGAGAGAGAGAAAACAGAACAAATGAAAAAATGAAGTACCACCTGGGAATCGAACCCGGGATCTTCCGATTGCCGGTCAGACGCGATACCATTACACCATGGTGTAATGGTATCGCGTCTGACCGGCAATCGGAAGATCCCGGGTTCGATTCCCAGGTGGTACTTCATTTTTTCATTTGTTCTGTTTTCTCTCTCTCGTCTTGCGCGGAATATCTCCTATACAAGCGTCGTTCTTTACGTTATTTATACTGCGTGTTCTTTGCAGTTGAATGTATATATATATATATATATATATATATATATATAATTCTGGATGCTTCGGTATCGGTAACCAGATAAAATCGGCCCATACCGATGAGTTCACTTCATTGAATTTATTTTAATTTTTTAAAAGTGTTGGTATAATAATAAAATTAATTAAGTGGACTAATTAATTAGTAAGTCGTTCAAGCATTCCTTTTTCTATAACAAGAAATTTTAATTTTTCGATATTGGTTGCATTACTGTAAATGGAGTATAACCGATGCATTAACATCGGCCTCACACTATTGGCATCGGCAAAACCTTCCTTGATATCGGTGCATTCCTTATATATATATAACGCCCTTCGGGCAGGATATTTTTGCTAGTTCTTGTGGAAGGCTGTTATTACTTTCGGGCAATACATGTTTAGTGTACAGTGTACACTCATGGTACTAATATGTGTTGGTATTATAATCCAGAATATTGTTTAGGAAACGTACGTTTTATTCTTGAAAAAGAAGAATGCGACGTGAATGTAGAAATTAAGTTTACAGAATATTCCCAAATTTGTTTTCGACGCAATAGTCAAGCGATTGACGTTGGATTGAAAATGAACAAAGCAGTAACTTTGTTTTATTGAAGAATAGTCCTGAAGAAAATTTCTTTAGTTGAAAGGAATATTTTTCGAACTGTAGAGAAAGACTCAAAAAAGTACATTAAAGTAGAAGCTGATACGACCTTTTTACAAAAATATAGGCTTATCGAAATGGAAAATATGAAATAAAACGAGCTGAAAAGGAGACGTCGTACGTTGAGAAAGACTTTGACCTAAAAAGTGATGCGAATCAAAATTGCGAATTAAGTCAAGATGAAATTGATAAAATTTAGCGGATACATTCGTATAATTTAGTTTTCCTAGGGACACACACACACACACACACACACACACACACAGTTGTGTCATATATATATATATATATATATATATATATATATATTAGCTCCACTACTCTTCATAATCATGCTAACTGACATAGATGAGGACGTTACCAGAGAGAGCACAGTAACATCCTTTGCGGATGACACAAAGATCAGTAGAAAAATAAGAAACCCAGAAGACATAGGATCTTTACAAACCGACATAAACAAAATCTACAAGTGGACTGAAGACAACAATATGAAGTTTAACACCGAGAAATTTCAGCTATTACGGTATGGAAAAAGAGAAGACCTAAAGTGCATGGAATATTATACCCCAAATGGACAGGAAATTCAGAGAAATTCCAGAGCAAAAGATTTAGGGGTTGTAATGACAGATGATGCGAAATTTGAAACACAAAATATGATTGCAGTAAACAGAGCAAAGAGAATAACGGGTCAGATATTGAGAACCTTTAAACGAAGGGATAGGAATGTAATGATTCCTCTACTGAAAACCCTGATCATACCCAAATTAGAATACTGCTCGGTCCTAACTTCCCCATATAAAAAAGAAGACATTAGACAGCTGGAGGGGATCCAAAGAAGCTTCACAGCCAAGATCAATGGGTGCAAAGAACTAAATTACTGGGAAAGGTTACGAGAACTAGACCTATATTCACTGGAAAGGAGAAGAGAGAGATACATCATTATTTACACTTGGAAAATAATGGAGAAACTAGTCCCTAATCTTAATCTGAATCCCATAACTCCCCAAACAACGATGGAAAGTAGAAGCGGTAGACTGTGTCGTATTCCCAAATTGAAGGCGAGACAGGGAACATCCTTAACCCTGAAAGAAAATAGTTTTGTAGTGAGAGGACCAAAACTGTTTAATCAGTTGCCCAAAGACCTAAGAAACACGAAGGGAGTTGCAGTGGAAATCTTCAAAAGAAGACTAGACGCCTGGCTCAGAACAATCCCCGATGAGCCGGGCGTACCTGGCTATGTGAGGTGGAGAGCGCAAGAATCCAACTCACTACTTCACCAGGCCAACTCGAGAGGAGGGGCGACAAGCTTGACCTTCGCGAAATGAGAAATCATCACGCGGAACCTTTGTAAGGTTGTAAGGTAAGGTGTATATATATATATTTATTTTGATTTTGAATTAAGTACCCTTGATCCTTTTGATTGCAAACCGAAGATCAGTTGGAAAATCCATACCCAGGATTGTTGGGCAGAGGAAGTTGCAGAAATGCGTAAATTATATAAAGTAACATTAGAGGACTTGAAAATGATGAAAAAAAGTGAATTAAAGAAAAGTGTACGACAAAATTAATGAATATTTACGGGAAGAACTAATAAAGAGGAAAACTAAAATGAAAAAACTAAGATTCATCGATGAAATTAAAAGAAAATCATATCCTGAAAATATGAAAGAAAAGGATATGAAGATTATAATGGAAATCCGATTAAATATGGTAGAGGTGAGAGAAAACTATAAAGGAAAATATAAGGACTCGAAGTGTGAAGTATGCCGGATAGAAAATGATACCGCGGAACACTCGTTTTATCGTGAAAAACTAAGAAGCAATGGGGGAGATGATAGGAGTAGAGAATATAAATAAATCGGAACGTATCAAAAACGATATAGTAAAAGTAATGGAAATTAGAAGACGACTCTGCTAGACAGTTAAGGTATAAGTACGTAATAGGATATTCAGTGTAGAAGCTCCGTACCGGAAACGCGTGTTGATCCGCAGGATCAAGCGAGCAAATTCCGGAACTTGGAACCTGGAATAAAATGTAATGAAAATTATTTTAAGCGAGTTAGAGCAACATTTACCGTTAGCTCACGAATCACTTAAATTTTAAATGCAGCTTCATAGATGGTGCTGTTATAGCGTGCCGTCTACGAAGATATCTTTAGTCTACAAAAAAATTTGCGCTGAAGCGACCTGACCCGACTTGAATTTGTACTGACCTGACCTGAAATGACTACTTTATCTTTGGGGACGAACGTGAGGTCGAGGCGGACTATAAAAGGGGGAATTATGAAGACGAATATTAGTTCAATTACATTAAAACAAAAAATTTAAAGGACGAGTAAAACAAACAATCCATTCTATGGGATATAATGCCCGGTTAAGTTAATTGAATGCCCGGTTAGGTCAACTGTATGCCCTTGACAATTGGTTAGGTTAAGTTGTGATACTTCGTTAGTTTTAACGAAAATATCGCAACTTAATCTAACCAATCGTCGAGGGCATACAGTTGACCTAACGGGCATTCAATTAACCTAACCGGGCATTATATCCCATAGAATGAATTTTGTTTTATTCGTCCTTTAAATTTTTTTTAATGTAATTGAATTTGTAAATATGTTGTAGACCGCGCGCTATAGCGTAAATATCTTTGTAGACCGCGCGCTATAGTAGCGCCTCACAGATTTTACTAGAAGCTCACGAAGCACTCGAATTTCAACTACAACTTGTCGCATTTTTTTTTACCTATCATGGCTTCCGATGCGTAGCTAAAAATTTTAATGGTTACATTCTTTTCTAAATTTATTCACCAACTTTTTTTTTCTTCATTCCACGAAATTGTATGAAATCTGTAGAAGTGTGTTGGGACTTGGTTTACTCGTAGACTTTTATGACAGGAAAAGTCACCAGTCGACGCTTCTATAAAATTTTATATTTTTCTAATAATAGCCACAAAAACCAACAGATCAACAAATTCACGAAAGGAAAGAAACTATCAAAATTTTGAGTTTCACATCCCAAGACCAATGGGCCATAATCTTGAAATTTGTCCGTCTTGTTTTAGCATATAAATTTTTTGGT
Source organism: Bathynomus jamesi (assembly GCA_023014485.1). Taxonomy (NCBI): domain Eukaryota; kingdom Metazoa; phylum Arthropoda; class Malacostraca; order Isopoda; family Cirolanidae; genus Bathynomus; species Bathynomus jamesi. The sequence goes on along the minus strand of JAJOZX010000828.1, from coordinate 345,128 downwards.
GTGTGGGGGGGGGGATAAAATCTGAAAAAAAAATCCAATCTGAAAAAAAAAATTTCCCCAAAAAAAAAATTACTGCTCACTCGATGTTATTCACATTCGCGATCCACGAGTGAGAATGTACAAAAGTGGCGGCAAACTTTGCTGAGTGGGAATGTTTAATATTTCCTAAATTAACTTATTTTAACTAATCAGAACCTAGCTTATCGTATCCTAACCAGTCATAACCTAATCTAACCAATCTTAACTTAACCCGGACCAAAGTGGGAAGGGTCGTGGATGAGAATGCAAATGACATGAATTGTGAATAGACTTCTTATTATTATGATGATGCTGAGGATGATCTACAGATCTACAGAAGCTAAGGCTAACAAAGACCCTAAGATCCACTCTAAGGCTAGCCCGAGAGAAAGGAAAGAGTAGGGGGTTAAGAGAAGAGAAGAGAATAAGGGGTTAAGTAAGGAGCAACACCTATCACTCGTGGGTTAACATTCATTCAGAAAAAGAGGAAAAGTGTCTCACCATCATCATCCGCCGGCCACTGCCGACAAGTCAGAAAAATAGTCGGAGAGAATAGGAGAGGGGTGAAAGATGAAAAGAAGTAAAATAAGAACGCTTACAAACCATGCAAACACAGTCTTAACTCACTGTCATACCATGCAAACTACAAACATGCAAGAAAAGAGTTAGAGACATGCAAAGTAAGGAGGATAAGAAAAAAAAAAAAAAGTACGTAAAGTTAAACAAAAAGTGGGTTAGTTTACGCTATGAGCTACATCTACATTCGTGTTAGTCTAATTTTTTTTTTTTTTTTTTTTTTTTTAAATAATTTTATTGCTGGCATCACACGCTGGCATGTCACAAGCTGGCATTCATCGTCAACAGACTCATCCCCGAGCACCACCACCAGAGCTTCTGTTACTAACTTTGTTGTTATTTAAATTAAACAACGTTAATACCTTTAAAATGTCTGTCAAGACGGTTCTTAAACATATTAACGCTGGTAGAATGAACGACTGACGTGGGAAGATTATTCCATTTATCAATTACTTTAAACGTAAAGAAGTTTTTAGCGATATTAGTAATGAAACGTCTGCCACGCAACTTGAATCCGTTATTGCGAGTATTACTATTATCGAAAGTGAACAATTTGTCAAAATTCACGTTATCGATGTTGTTAACGATTTTAAAAACTTCAATAAGCTCCCCCCTTAATCTCCTAGTTTCGAGTGAATACAAGTCTAACACTTTAATCCTATCTTCATAAGGCTTGTTGCGCAATGACGGAATAAGTTTCGTGGCACGACGCTGAACCCTTTCTAACCTATCAATATCCTCACGCAAGTACGGGCACCAAAACTGAACTGCATATTCTAAATGAGGCCTGACTAGGGACTTGTAAAGGGGCAATATGATATCCTTCGACTTAAATTCGAAATTACGCGCTATGAAGCCTAACATCCTATTCGCTTTTGCGCAAGACTCCAGGCACTGGTTCCTAACCTTTAAATCTTTAGTTACGCGTACGCCTAAATCTACTTCCTCGTCAACGCTCGCTAACTCCCTATCATCCATCGTGTACGCGTAATTATTGTTGCGAGAACCTATATGCAAAACTTTACATTTATCTACGTTAAATTGCATCTGCCACTTATCCGTCCACTCCATAATCCTATTTACATCGTCTTGGATCCTATTTCTATCGTCCTCGTTAACAACCTTACCGCCTATTTTAGTATCGTCCGCGAATTTTGAAACGTTACTAGTCAATCCTACATCTACGTCGTTAATGTAAATTACGAATAACAATGGGCCTAACACTGAACCCTGTGGGACACCGCTACCTACATCTAACCACCCCGATTCACTACCATTAACTACGACCCTCTGTCTCCTAGCACGAAGCCATTCTTCTAACCAGTTAGCTACCTGACCGCGTATACCGTGCGCTTTAACCTTCGCAATTAGTCTCCTATGCGGAACTGTATCGAACGCCTTTTTAAAATCTAAATAAATAACGTCAGCTGCCCTATGCCTATCGTATTCGCGCACTACTTCGTTATAAAATTCTAACAAATTAGTTAAACAAGACCTATGGCGTCGAAACCCGTGCTGACTACTATTAATCAAATCTCTACTTTCTAAGTGATCGATAATACGATCCCTAACTACGGATTCCAAAAGTTTACCGACAATTGACGTTAAGCTAATGGGCCTATAATTGCTAGCTACCGCGCGGTCGCCTTTTTTAAAAATAGGCGTGACGTTAGCTAATTTAAAGTCTTCAGGAATAATCCCCGTTTCGAGTGACTGATTAAAGATCTTCGTTAAGGGGCCTACGATAACTTCTTTCAAATCTTTCAAATGTCTGGGATAAAAAGCGTCAGGGCCTGGAGCCTTGCTAACTTTTAGCCTATCGATATAATGCGCAATCTCAGCCTCGTAAACAGTTATTTCATCTAAAATAGTCTCGCAACTAAATGGAACGATATCATCCACGTCGGGGACATTATTTACGTCTTCTACGGTAAAAACTGTCGCAAAAAAGTTATTGAAAATACCCGCCATCGCCTGAGCGTCAGAAGCCAAAGCGCCATTAACATCCACTAGAGGGCCTATGTTATTTTTTACCGGCTTACGATTATTAACGTATTCAAAAAACTTTTTTGGATTATGTTTACTATCCGCAGCTATAAGTATCTCTAAATTACGCTTGGCATTCCTAACTGATCTTTTAACCTGACGTCTAAGCTCGATATATCTATTAAAGTTAGCTACCTCTCCATTGCGCTTACTAAGTCTATACGCTCTATTACGCTCGTTTATAAACTCTCCTATTTCCCTACTCCACCACTTCGGCCTACCGCGATTTCTAGCGCGCTTGAGCCTACGAGGAAGAAACTCCCTTTCAATATTCCTAAAACTTTCTTTAAACGCCACCCAACGCAGATTTGTGTCATTACCCATAAATAAGTTATCCCAGTCCACTACTCTCATCCTATCCGCGAAACTATCAAAATTAGCCATACGAAAATCAGGGACTTCTATTACGTTACTATCCTGAGTGTTTTCTATCAATAACTTAAACCTAAGAATTTGATGATCGCTACATGATGATGATGATGATGTCGGGGAAATACGAGTTAATTCAAGGAAACAAAATTTGATTAATTATACAGTACACCGTAGTACAGTCGGATATGTGTACGGTACAGACTACTAGCTATCACTTGACAATTTACAGAATCCAAGCTTCCAATTGTCGCGTTGGTAACGGGGAAATTGTACGCTTTTTCCATTGATTCCACTTGGAAATGATAGCCCCTGACTGACTGTTGCGCTTTCGATGCAGGAAAGGATTAAATAACCATGGAGGTTAGATTTTAAATCTCCACATTATTAATAAGTTATTACCTGGTTTCTAAGCTTACGATAACACATTATCTGGGTAACAAATTATAAATTAAAACCAATTACTTTTACAGTGACAAAAATTGTTTTCTTTACTTATTTGTCACTTCCTTAGTTGATTAGTAAGGAATTTCTCAAAAGTCCTCAATGTGAGAAAACCACACACACACACACACACACACACACACGCGCGCGCGCGCGCGCGAGGAGTGATGAAAAAGTATCGATAATTTTATTGCTACGGACAAATGAATGCAAATAAGAAATAACCGTTTACATACGTGAGTCTTCACTTGAAGACAAGGAACGCAGTGGCCGCCCTTCTACTTCTCTTACGGATGAAAATGTCCAACAGATTCGATTTCTGGTACGAGCAAATGTTTCTCCCTTTTTAAACTTTTTTGTGCCATTTGTAAACGTTAGCTACACTGAGAGCATCATTTCCAAAAGCTGTTTTAACCATTTCGTTCGTTTCCGAATGCGCATTGTTCCATTTCAGAGATTTATACGTACTGCAAAAACACACCCTCCTTTTAAGTGCTCCAACCAACTACTGACTCATGGTAGCAGATTTTGCTTCAGACTGCAGACGCCAGAGGGCAGGAAGACTCACATATGTAAACGGTTATTTCTTATTTGCATTCATTTGTCCGTAGCAATAAAATTATCGATACTTTTTGATCACTCCTCGTATATATATATATATATATATATATATATATATATATATATATATATATATATATATAAGGGCTACATCGTGGCCTTTGCTGTAACACTGCTTCCCGTCAATCAGCGAACTTAATCGACAATAGTTCTGGGTAGTAGTTAGATGGGGGACCGTCCTCAACGTCGAGATTATACAGCTGCCCGCCTCCCGTAGTTCCGATCCCATTTAATGTTGTAGGTCCTCTCCCTCGTATGACCGAAGATGTTGCAAAGGAGGGTAACCCCATTATGCAAACATAAGAAGTTAAATAAAAATAACTTTTTTTCTGTTTTTTTTTTTTTCGGAACATTAAATGTATTTTGACAGAAAAAGGAAGTACGCTACGAAGATGATGATTATCTGTGGGCAGATATTCGAAGAGGAGTATTAATAGCTCCTTAGATACCTTTAATTTAAAGAAAAGGTCGCAAACGGAATTCTTTTAAAAATTCGAATGCGATCTTGTTCCAAATGAAAGTGTATTGGTACTCCTGTAGTGCCGATAAACGTTGTATGTTCGTTTGTGCTATTTTCATACGTACAAATAAATGCTCTTAATGTAGTTTCTTTCGTGTATATTTGAAAAAAAAAGTGTTCGCGCAATTACGTCAGCAACTGTAATGGGCTATTTGAACTGGAGGGCGCAAGAAACCAATTTTCTTCACCAATTTAATTCTGGAGTTGGGCCCCTGGGCCTGACCTTCCTTCTGCTGCGATATATATATATATATATATAAAAGCGACAGTGGCCGAAAGTTTTTGGCCTTGGATCGATCTCTTCTATATATTGGGACTGTGTTCGCGCTCTTCAGGATGCCGGTATTTCTCCCGTGTTTAGTGATCGTCTCACTAAACACGGGAGAAATACCGGCATCCTGAAGAGCGCGAACATAGTCCCAATATATAGAAGAGGAGATCGATCCGAGGCCAAAAACTTTCGGCCACTGTCGCTTACATCTCATCTCGCTAAAATATATGAAAGAATAGTTATACAAAATCTATTGACTTTTTGGAAACTCAGAAAAAATTAAATGATAACCAACATGGGTTTCGGTCAGGCAGATCATGCCTATCACAACAAATGGAACACAACAACATTATTATTGAGCACTTGAAAGTAATGAAAACTATGACGTAATATACACAGACTTTGCCAAAGCGTTCGACAAGTGTGACCATGGAATCATAATACATAAACTGAAATATATTGGAATAACAGGAAAAGTAGAGAAATGGATATATAATTTCCTTAGTGAGCGGCGGCAAGTCGTTACAGTACAAGGAATATCTTCATCAGAATCAAAGGTCCTCAGCTCAGTACCACAAGGAACAGTATTAGCGCCACTCCTCTTCATAATCATGCTAACTGACATAGATGAGGACGTTACCAGAGACAGCTCAGTAACATCCTTTGCCGATGACACAAAGATCAGTAGAAATAAGAAACCCAGAAGATATAGGATCTCTACAAACCGACATGAACAGAATCTACAAGTGGACGGAAGACAACAATATGAAGTTTAACACTGAGAAATTTCAGCTGTTAATGGACAGGAAATTGCTCTACTGAAAACACTGGTCATACCCAAACGAAATTGGAGTACTGCTCGGTCCTAACATGCCCATATAAAAAAAGAAGACATTAGACAGCTAGAAGGGATTTAGAGAAGCTTCACAGCCAAGATCAAGGGGTGCAAAGAACTAAATTACTGGGAAAGGTTAAGCGAACTAAACCTATATTCACTGGAAAGGAAAAGACTCTGAACCCTGTAACTCCCCAAACAACAGTGGAAAGTAGAAAAGGAAGACTGTGTCGTGTTCATAAATTAAAGGCTAGACAGGGAACATCCTTAACCCTGAAAGAAAATAGTTTTGTTGTGAGAGGACTAAAACTGTTTAATCATCTGCCCAAAGACCTAAGGAACACGAGTGGTGTTGCAGTGGACATCTTCAAAAGAAGATTAGACGCCTGGCTCAGAACAATCCCCGATGAGGCGGGCGTACCTGGCTATGTGAGGTGGAGAGTACAAGAAACCAACCCACTACTTCACCAGGCCAACTCGAGAGAAGGGGGCGACAAGCTTGACCTTCGTGAAATGAGGAATCATCGCATGGAATATTTGAAAGGTATATACGGGTGCGGCAAAAGTAACGCCCTTTTAATAATTGTATCTTTATAGTTTTATACAGTATAATTTTTTAGTTTTATATTGTATCATTTTGTTATTTTTTAGTTTTTACTGAGAAAGTACTTATTATTTTTCTTAAAATGCTGTATTTTTCTTAAAAACCTTATTATTTCTCTTAAAATGCTGTAATTGATTTATTTCCTTCAATAAAAGAGAATAAACTAAAAAGGGCGTTATTTTTGCCGCACCCGTTATATATAGGGTGGTCTAGAAGTGCTGCCTCATTTTACTAGATATTCAATACCCCCATAAGGCAGGACTTTTGGGCCACCCTGTATATCGCCAAAATTTGAAATAAGACTATAAATGAAGTAGCCTATTGTATTGTTTCTGTAACATGAACTTAAAAACATTTCATTTCACGTAAGTAAATAATGAAAACAAAAGAATTGAAATAGAGCTTTGCAAATTTTGGGCATTTTAGCCATGAACTTTTCAACTCTTTATTTGTTAATGACTCGCAACATGTGCAAAGGAGACTGATGTGGCCACTCCATCAGTTCGAATATCCCGTAGCATGCTTTGCTTTATGTAGTCTTTGCATAATTTGGGTGAAAGTTTGGGGTCACTGCGTTGCTGGAAGATAATTGCCTCTCTAATCAGTCGTATGCCGGATGGGATTGCGTGACTTTGAAAGATGCCATGGTAATTCTTCTCTTGTATCGTCGTCACAGTTCTGTACATATCACCAACTCTCTTGGCCCCAGACCTTGATGCTGCCTCCACCATGTTTCACTTGAGTTTGTGTGTCCCTCACTGCAACGTTCTCCGCGAACAAACGCGCTTATGTCGAATTTTGATTAATCTGTCCCTAGCACTATTTTCCATTTTTCGATGTTCCGCTTGTCAGACATTTTTGTTATTGGTTAGTGTGGGAGCGCTAAGACGGGTGCAAAGAAGGCAACACCGTGGTGGGATTCCGAGGTTGCATCAGCGGTTGAGGATGAAGAGAGGAAATGGATGTTGTGTGCGCAGGATAATTGTGATAGAGAAAAAAGTCGAAGAAGAAAGAGGGTGTATGAAGAGCAAGAAAAATGTGAAGAGTAGTGCGGCTGAAGAAACAGAGGGAGTGAGTTTGGGAAGAGGATGAATGGGAATTATGTAGAGAAAGAGTTGTTTGGGAAGGAAGTGCGGAAGTGAAGAAAGGAAGCGGGTAATAAATTTGAGAGTAAGGGATGAAAATGGAAGAATGCTCTCGGCAGATGCGGATCTACAGAAAGGAAGGAAGGAAGGAATGTTTCGAGAGTTCGGTGGGTGCAAGAGATGAGAGGAGTGCAAATATAAAAACTGGTGGGATTTCACGGTGTGAGGAGCACGTATGACAGAATGGTTGAGAACAAAACTACGAGTGAAGTGAAAGCGGCTGTTCGAAAACTGAAAAATGGAAAAGTGACAGGTGTGGATAGGATATATGTGAAGTGATTAAGTATGGAGATAGAAAGGGTTGGAGTGGTTGTAGTGCATATGCCAGAGTGCATGGACAAATGGGACCGTACCTGAAGACTGCAAGAAAGCATAATTGTTCCATTTCACAAAATGAAAGGTGAAAGGAGTGAATGTAAGAATTGGTGAGTATAGTGGGGAAGGTGTATGGTAGGATAGTGATAGAACGAGTTCGTGGTATTACAAAATGCTTGGTGATTGATGAGAAAGGAGGGTTCCGAGGTGGAAGCGGCTGTGTAGATCAAGTGTTTGCAGCGAGACAAATGATTGATAAAGCATGTGAAAGCGATTGCAAGGAATGCATAGCTTTTATGGATCTTGAGAAAGCGTATGATAGAGTGAGTAGAGAAGCACTGTGGCAGGTCTTGAGTATATAGAATGACGGTACTCATGAATGCGGTAGTGTATTTCTTCGATGGAAGTAGTGTATGTATAGGAGTAAAGGAATAAGTGAATAGTTGGAGATAACTGTTGGTGTGCGTCAAGGACGCGTGATGTCTCCGTCGCTGTTCAGTCTGTTTATAGATGGAGCCGTGAGGAAGGTAAAAGTACGACTGCTGGAAAGAAGACTGAATCTGGTGTGTGATGGGAATAGGTGGTACCTGTCGAATTTGTTGTATGCGGTTGATGCTGCGCTATTTGCTCAGAGTGGGTGTGGTAGGCGAGTGGTTGTTAAGAGTTTTGGGCGGTATGCGAGAGAAGATTGTTGATGTGTTTTGAGCAAAAGAGGTACGAGTGCGGATAAAGTTAACAGTCGAGTGAATCAAGGAAGAAAGGTGATCTGAAAGCGGTGACTGGATAGGGATGCTGAGAGATGTTTACATGAAGTGTTAGTACCGACGCTTTTGTGTGGGTGTGAAACATTGGTATGGCATGAAAGGAAGAAATCGAGAGTAAGGGCGATTGAGTTGGAGAATCTGAGAAGTATATGTGGCGTGCGTCGATTTGAGAGTAAGAAATCGTGTGCTCCTGGGAAAATGTGCTGTTAAGAAGTCAGTGGAAGTGAAAACTGAAGAAAATGTTAAGGTGCTTTGGGTATGTTGGAAGAATGGAAAGTGACAAAGTTGTGAAAGTGTATACGAGTGTTTAAGAAGGTAGGAGGAAGAGAGGAAGGCCGAGATGATGATGATGATGGATGGACGTGGTGAATGATTGTGTGAGTAAGCGTGGACTTGATCTGGGTGATGCGTGAGAAATAGCTACAAGTAGGGTGGAGTAGAGGAGGTTCGTTAGAGGTAAGTTTGGGATTCTGTCTTTTATTTTTGACAATTGGAGGCGCCACCACGCATGGCGTATGAAGCGACGCAGGTGTAGAATTTGGCCATGTAGGAGTATACTGGTCACAGGACTCCTGTGAATGGATATGTACGCTTTAGTTTCTACTTTATCTTATTGATTACCTTCTGTACCTATTTTTATATCTTGAGTTGTTCCTGCCTTCTTACCTCAATTTCTTGGGAAATGAGATTTTGATAATGTGTGTTATGTATGGTTAGTTTTTGTTTATTTTATTAGTTATTTGGTTCAACCGGTTCGTATCTGTTTAAAATTTTGTAAATAGGTTTGGTTCGGATCTGAACCTACTTTTTGAATATCAGTTTTGGGTCAAAAAAAAAAAAAAAAAAAACAATTGAGAGAGAATATTAGTTTTGAAGATCCGCATGCGGATTGATTGTGGACCTCGTAACTTTGAACCGTGAGGGCCTCTCATATGTAATAACGTTTCCGGTAATCAACATGAGTGAAGAGGTCAGAAGACATCTCTGAAACCGTTCCAGTATGTGTTGCTTTACACATAGTTGTTTTCTTTGTGCCTCGCGCACGTTACCATTTGATGTAGATCCCCAGTCAACGCGTTCGCAGTTTAGAATCAATTCCGCCGACGCGCACTAAACACAACCTCGGGGGCTGCAACCTAAACCCCCGCTAAAGGAGTGAACTTCATAAGTGTATAACGGAAAATGAGTTCCTTATCACGGTGTTCGCTAATCTGTATTTGAATGTTTGTACAAGTCAACAATGTACAGTTGCGCGGTGCGTGTAACGTATATGAATGCACGAAGTATTTGCCTAATCCGTATGAAATAATATTTACAAATTTTAAGCTACAGAACGCATCATGCGAACTATAGCTTCAGTTTGTAAGTATACGTATACACTTTATACAATGCTGAACGTAATTTGTGTTTAAATATCTTGAGTAAAAAGTAATAGCTATTGCGAAACATTGCTCCTTTTTTAGCCTTACGCGAGTAGCCTCCATACAGGTCACTAGTTTATACACATTGTATTAAGGTCTTCCACCGATAAGAGTGAGCAGACGTACATCGTTCACTGCTCGTTCGTACACGCAAGAATGAATGGAGTGTACGCGTATTTCTCTTCAGGAGGCGTCGTGCCCAATGCGGTCATAAAATTGATTTGAAGGTCAGCTCTTGGGCGAGAGTTCTCACTAAGTTGAACGAATGTATGTTAATAGCATTCCGTCTTTGAGACAGATGTTTAACTTAACCAATTTTGCTTTAAAGTGTGAACCCTGAAGTACGCCCGAACATCTAACTATTTTTTTTATGCAGGAAGGAGGGGCCAAGGGCGAGCGCTCGCAAAAATGAACTCCCCTATATAAGATGGAGAGAACCGAAATCAAGGTCTCCGAGGCTCACGATGCCACTTTTTATATTTTGAAAAGATTTTGTCGTGTGAAATGCGCGTATGTGTAGTGGAGAATAGAGGGAGAAGCGAGTTTTTAAGAGTATGCTGGAATGCTCGCATGGTAGATGAGAAACGGAAAAGGATCAGCTAGGGAGGACTGACGGGAAAAATGGGAGTTCCAGCACTCCCTGTCTCCCTCCTAACGTCCCCCCTCCCGGAGTATTTCCCCTGTCGATTGGTGTCTGCATTTTCCTTCATATAAGTCCTGTATTTTATTTCACTTAAATATTTAATGCTCCGTTTTATTTTTGTACATAATATTAGTAGAAGCCGCCGCCTCTTCGCTAAGAGGGCGACGCAAAACATTAACCCACTCATGCATTACAAATAGACTAGGAAAGCCCTTACTTAACTCATGACCTTTCAGGCCTAAAAACTAAAAGATCATGACCTCAACCTTGCAAGTTGAAAAACGTTTAGTCGTTATGTTTTTCTCTATATAAATATGCTTGAAGGCTGGTTCAGATCCGACATTCATTGGTGAAGGCGGCAAGGTAACAACATCCTGCGGCTCAAATGTCATGTGCTCTCACTTTTCGATAATATTTTTCGAGAATGAAAACTTCTGTCATTTCCCTTCTTTCTTTGCTTAAGTGAGCACACACACACACACACACACACACGGGTTGGATAGAATAATGGAAACACTCGCATTTTCGGTGCTGTATTTTCTGATATCATTAATGGCGTTATGTACTTTATTAAATTAATATGTAACTGCATATAATATTGAGAACATTTTCTATTTTAATATGTTCATATTGGTTTTTCATGTTCTTTTAAAATAAAAATATAGCGCTTGGGAAAGATGTTACTGACTGTGAAAGGGGCATGATCGTAGGAGCCCGTTTGGTTGGTGTTTCAGTAATAAAAGTCACATAATTGCTCCTATATCGCGAGGAACAGTACTCAAGGTTATGAATACACGCAAAAATAGTGAAAAAAAGAAAATCAAATAAGGAATATAGTGAGCGTAAAGCAACACTGACAGAATGCGACAGAAGAACCTTATATGATGATAATGATCTGTGAAGAATCAATCAAAGACTGTTGCATCAAAATTTTTTTGTTCAAAATTTAACAATACTCCGCAAAGACCAGTGTCAGTCACAACTGTTAAGGGAACTGTAGTAAAGCCTATTTCAACACCAATCAGTACCAAAGTTCTAATGAATTTGGAGTTGGGGAGAATAATGGGAACAATTCTGCGCTTATGTGGTGTATTTTTTTAAAAATTCCTTTCCATGTATTCATAACTATGGGACTGTTCCTCAAGGTGCAGGGACAATCACGAGACTTTTAATATTGAGACACCAACCAAACGGGCTCCTAATTATTATCATGCCCCTTTCACAGTCAGTAACATCTTTTCCAAGCACTATATTTTTATTTATTTTGAAAGAACATTAAAAACCAATGTGAACGTATTAAATAGATGATGTTCTCAATATTATATGCAGTTACATATTAATTTAATAATATGTGTTGCCATTATTCTAATTCTTATATTAGATATTTAATTTTGAACCATGTTGATCATTTTGTTGATAAACGATACAGACCACTTCCCTTCCGCAATAAAGACGACAGATCTATATATATCTTTGTATGACCTTGTTTAGTCTTTTAATTGCAGTATAAATGCTATATATATTTTGACACCTCAGTTCGTCATTTTAAATGTAGGTCTAGAAGCATTTAGGAATTAGTAATAAAACTCCTTTTGTTATAAACTAAGAAATTTGTTATATTTGCCGTGGCAATAACCATTTATGCGCTAATTTTTTATAATTATGTAATTGTGGCATACGAATTTTTCTCTATATAAAATATATAATTCAGCGCTAAATGATTGCTTGTCTTTTGTTTGTTATAAATATAATAATAATACAGTAACTTGCGTTATGGTAAATTTACAATTAATATTAATTAAAGTTAGTATTTATGATTAAGTTTTATGTCTGTTACATGAAATGGTTATTTTGAATTCGTTTTGATGACGAATTGGGACCGATGTTAATTTTAAGGAACACTGTAATAAAAAAAATCAAGCATTACTTAAAAAAAACGTGCATAATAAATCAGAATATAGTAATGGAACGATATTTAAAAGTAAATTTGTCGAAAATTCTTTCCTTTCGCACGCATCCAAACGGAACTGGACACGATGGTTCATGTTAGGAAACACACGCTCCATTCCATCTGACTTCAGGTTATTGATCATATGAGAAATCTCAAATTTAATTTGTCTAAAAGTTCGTGACACACACACACACACACACGCAGTCTTTAACTCTGAGAAATTTTACACAATTTTATATATATATATATGCGCCTCGGTGGTGGTGTGGTTAGCGTCGCTGACTACGAATCCATCGGCCCCAGGATCGAGACCTGGTGACGGCAGCCGGCGCGCAGCAAAACCCAGCTGTTCATCCTTTCACACAATAAAGAAAGTGGTTGGTAGATAAATGGGTACCCTGGGTGGCCTGGTGGTTAAGACGCTGGGCTGCTAGTGGGGCGTGGTTCGGATTCCACGTTAAATTGTAGGTCTAAGGTGGAGTGAAAAGCTTGACCTTCGTCAGAATGAACAATTCGGGCGGAAGCTAACCAAAGGTTATACTGTATATGACGCGTTCGGTGGAGAAGGGGCGAACGCAACATTTTCGAATTATGCCACAAAATGCAATTAAAGTTTGTAAACTTTAAACCTTTGTATTTTTCCGGTTTTTTGAAATGTTGTATGAATTTGAACACATATTTGAGTAAAATATTGTTGTGTAATATGTCGATATAATAAAACGCCAAGAAATTTTACAATATTATTTATTGATAGCTTCTGATGTTAACTGGTGTAATCCATTATTTGGTCCTCTTCGTCGAATGTTGTATTACCTGCTTCAACTGTTTCGGTTTCTTCCAGTTCCTTTAACAATCTTGTATAAAATAGTTCACTGCAGTTGCAGGCATTAGGTCTGATAATTCTTTGAGATCTTTTATTTTTTCCTTAGTTATTGGCAGCAATTGGGAATACTTTGGTTGCAGTGTCTGCTGGGCTAGATTGAATAAACTGACACTGTAGGATTTTTTCCCTTTCTGCAGTCTGACGGGATGGCTATTATCTGGGGTTGTGCGGTATGCAGTAGATATTACGTAGCCTTCTTTGTGTTGAAAGTCAAATATTAACTTTCTTGCATCTGTAAATTTAGTAGTTGTTGATTTCCTAATGACAATGCACGTTTTTAGGACGTCAAAATCGAGAAAATCAGCCTGTTTCATTTCTACAACTAGGAAGCGCTGCGAAACGGCTGTAGTTATGGCCGTAACATAATCTTTTTTGGTGTAAATAATATTGCTGTAATTATTTTTTATATTTTGTTCAATTTGGCCAAATTGAGCATCACAGGGCATTGTCGAGTGACCAGAAAGTAGATAGATGTGTTCAATGTGAAGCAATGATGCGGAGTGAATTGCTCTGAGATACATTAAAACCTAAATTTTACCGTGAAAGAGTGCAGACTAACATCTAATTTTTTGCATAGGTAAAGCAAAGGTTTTAAAGGATAATTATACGACAAAAAACTCATTTTTCGAATTTTGTGGCGTTCGCCCCTTCTCCACCGAACGCGTCATATATACTGGGCGGACGAAAAAAACCTGGGCACTTTTGCTTTTCCTACAAATTTGAAACTAGTCAAGCTAATACTAATACACCCAAATTAGTACAAGATGTAGCCAATAGTATAGTTATCATGGTCTAAAAATTTCAATGGAACTCGTATGAAACTTACCCTATTGAAATTGATGTTGTATTGACCCCCCCCCCCCCCCCCCCTTTTCTTGAATTACGGCCAGTACTCTCCTTTTCCACTGATCTATGGATGACTTGATTTTGTCTTGGGACACCATAGGCCAAACAACCTCAATTCTTTGTCTAAGTGCATCCAGGTTTGAAAATGGTTCCCTGCGACCATGGTACACCAATGACTTCAGCTCATTCCACACGAAGTAATCTAGAGGATTTAAGTCATGAGAATTTGGTGGCCATTCTTCACTTTTTATGAATTCAAGAATGTTTGTTTCGTAAAGTTAATTTTTTTATAATTAAGAAATGGCAAAGATAATATAATTAACTGAGGTTTTCAGCAATGATAACCATACTCTCGGCTACATCTTGTACTAATTTGGGTGTATTAGCTTGACTAGTTTGAAATTTGTAGGAAAAACAAGTGTCCAGGTTTTTTCGTCCACCCGGTATATATATATATATATTATATATATATTATATATATATATATATATATATATATATATATATATATATATATAGTGGTGGACCGGATGTCAGTTTTTCAACATATTAATGTTTTCATTATGATAAAAATAATAACTTTCTCAAGAGTTTCAGTCACAGAAAATTCAATGAAACAAGTTTCGTTCAGTTTTCTGTGTTACCAGGTATTTATATTTTGAGGTTTATATATTTGTTTGTTCATTACTTTACATGAAATGTGAATGACTGGGCCTTATAAGCTATTTTATAAGCTAATTTAATTGTAAATTGCTTAATTTATTAGAGGTAATATCCGCATAACATCCGCAGTCAGAAGTACGGATGCGGATGTTAAAAATGATGCGGATATCCGGTCCACCACTAATATATATATATATATACACACACACGCACAGGGTGTTTCAGGAGGAAAGGTCAATACTTCGGGAGGTAATAGTATCGGTCATTGTGAGAAAAAAAGTTCATATGAACATGTGTCTAATTCTGAATGGTTACGGAGATAGAGCTGTTTGAATCTGATGCGCGCGCAGTTCTTCCTCCCCCTTCCCTCCCCTGTAACCTTGAACCATGTAAGCTGTAATGTAAGCATGTAACATAAGCCAATCGACAGGTGACTGTTGTGAGTGACATTGTTTGGTGTTTGAAGCAGTGTTAAGAATGCTACACACCTTCACACATGCCGAATATGCAGATATGGTGTATGTCTACGGTTTTTGCGATGAAAGTGCAACAGCTGCTGTTGCAGAATACCGTCGACGGTTTCCGAACCGCAGAATTCCGGATCGAAGCGTGTTTACCAGGGTTTTCAACACATTGCGTGAGATTGGTACACTTACCAGCGCTCATGTTTCATCTGAACGTGAAGGTCAACAAGATGTGGATGAAGTGGAAAACATTCTTCAGTTGGTAGAGCGTAGTCCTACTACTAGCTCACGAAGAATTTCTACACGTCTCGGTGTACCACACACAAGAGTATGGCGAACATTACGTGAGGAAGGCTTGCATCCATATCATGTACAGCGTGTACAACACCTTCAACCAGGAGACGCTGCCATGCGACTGGAATTTTGTCATTGGATAAATGCTAATCGCCGATTGCTTCGATTAATACTGTTCACCGATGAAGCTACTTTCACCCGTGACGGTATCAACAGCACTCGTAACTCTCATCGGTAGTCAGACGAAAATCCAAATGCCACTGTGGAAACAAATTTTCAACATCGTTTCTCTGCCAATGTGTGTGCGGTATCACCGATGATCAGCTGATTGGCCATGTTACTTTAGAGAATCGTCTTACAGGACGAAGTTACCAACAATTTCTGCAAAATGAATTACCAGGACTATTGGAGGATGTTCCTTTGGCTACACGCGTTGGTATGTACTTTCAGCATGACGGAACTCCTCCACATTCTACCCGTCTGGTGATGCAATACCTAAATCAAACTTTCCCTGGTCGATGGCTCGGCCGCGGTGGTCCCATTGAATGGCCACCAAGGTCTCCAGACTTCTCCGTTAGATTATTGTTTGTGGGGGTGGATGAAAAGTCAAGTTTACAAAAGAAAGGTGGGTACACGAGACGAATTACTCGCGCGCATTTTGGGTGCTGCTGCTGCCCGCATAAAGGAACGTCAAGATCAACTCAGACGAACAACACGCGATCTTCGCACACGAGTTGCAAAGTGCAATGAGGTTGACGGTGGGATTTTCGAAAACGTATTGTAAACTGTAACAAATTTGTCATCTCTGTATCTGATACCATTCAAAATGCCAATGTTTAAACATTAAATGTTAGAAACAGCAATTTGTTTCTCTTTCTTGATTATCATTAACAATGCTTTTGTGTTTGTAGATTCAAACAGCTCTATCTCCGTAACCATTCAGAATTAGACACATGTTCATATGAACTTTTTTCCTCACAATGACCGATATTATCACCTCCCGAAGTATTGACCTTTCCTCCTGAAACACCATATATATATATATACACACACATACAGGGCGTCCCAAAAAAATGTATACACACTTTAACAGCTGATAGCTCAATTGATGTTTCTTTCTTTCCAAGTTAAACCCATTAGAATTAATAATGGCAGTCAGATTAAGCTTTGAACAAAGGAAATTCATTCTAAAATGCTACTGGAAGTGTGAAAACGCAGTTGAAGTGCAAAGACAGTTTAGGAGGGAGTTTCAAACAGATCCACCAACGCGACTTACCATCACTCGAATTAGAGATAAATTTGAAGCCGATGAACTGTTCAGAATGTCCACAAGAAAGCGTTCCGGAAGACCACGGACATCGACAAGCCCACAAAGCAAGAAAGAGTACTGGAAACGTATCACCAAAGTCCAAGAAAATCTGTGCGGCAAGCGAGTCGTGAGGTGGAATTCAGAATCGTCTGTCCAACGCATTTTGAAGCGCTGTCAATGGAAAAGTTACATTCCAAGATTAGTCCATGCTATTAATGAAGATGATCCGGACCGAAGAGTGGAGTATTGCGAGTGGTACTTGGCACGATGTGGATGTGGATTGGACGAAGGGGTTTCGTAGAATACCCTCCGCGTTCACCAGACCACACCACTAGACTTTTTTCTATGGGGATACTTAAAAGACAAAGTCTACGCTATAAAACCTGCAACAGTCGCTGAATTGGAACAGCCATTGAACGAGATGCACACAATACCAAACGAAATGTTTCGTGATGTTTGCGATTCCATTGCTTCGCGTTATCAGCAGTGCCTGGACCAGAACGGACGTCAGTTTGAAAACAGGCGTTGACAAAACCAATTAAATAATGTCTGTAGATTCTATTACATTTTGAAATGAAATGTATTTTAATAAACACTGCCTTTATAATTATTTAAAGTGTGTATAGATTTTTTTGGGACGGCCCTGTATATATATATATATATATATATATATATATATATATATATATATATATATATATTATATATATATATAACTTGGTTACCTTGATTTTGCTTTCTCTCAAATTGTTTATTCTGACGCGAGTTAAGCTTGTTGCCTCAATTGTTCATATATATATACCCCCTCGATTAGGTACTCCGGCTTGCCGGGCCGAGGGGGCTCGTACACCTCGTGGGTTGTTGAGGTTTCCTCAACTCCTCGCGGGGTGTGGGCGAAGAGTTACCTAGTTGCGTTCCCCCCCTTTCTTTTCTTTTTGCTCCCCCTTTTTTTTCCGTCTCTCCCGGAATTTCTTTTGTCTTGACTCGGTCCCGTGCCTCTGTCAATCGTAGTATCCCCCCCCCCCCTCTGTTTGTATTTGCAGTCTTGGGGTCATCGGGTGCACCCGCCGGGGGGCATCGCTCCGTGGCTGAGCCGTGCTCCGGGGATGGTACGGGCGCCCGGACCGCTGCTGCGTCTGGGTTGGGTCTTTGCTTGGCCCTTGATGGACAAATCTCCGTAGTGCCAATCTGATGTTTTTAAAACGACAGGTTGGGGGGCGGGCTACCCGGGACGTTGGGCCTGCGCCTTGAAGGATGCAGCGGCGGATGGTGCATCGCCTTGGGTCCGAGGCTGTCTTTTTTGTAAAGCTAATATTTATGGGTTCTATTTCTAAACTTCACTCCCTTCTTGTTGACGACTCTGGCCCGCCCTTGGATTTGGATAAGACTACTACTTCTGGTCGTTCAGCGGCCTCTGCCTCCGCTGGATTGACCTTCAAGCCGTATGGCCCCCTCTCGTCCTCTGCGGCGTCTGGCTCTCGTGGCCGGACTCGTGGTGGCCGTAGGGCGGGGTCTTCGCGGCCCTTGTTCTCTCGCCCACTCTCGGTTACCGTTACACATGGACCTGTCCCTGCTGTCAATTTCTGTCCGGTGGACAGGTTCCTTGTTCTCCGCCCTTCCGCTGGCTCCCTTCCGGGCAACTCGGAACGGGTGTTTCAGCGCCTTAAGACGATAGGGGTTCCCTGTCGTTATGATATCCGCCCTCTGAAAGATGGGTCTTCTTTTGAAGTCCCGTTCTTCGGGGGTGACTGGGTCCCTTCTACAGTTGCAGGATGTTTTGGGTTGCAGAGTTTCTGTGACTCCCCATCCGCAATTGAATAGCTGTCAAGGCACCATTTTCGCTTCCCGTCTGCTGTCAATCCCGGTTGGCGAGTTGCAGGAGGATCTTGCCTCCCAGGGGGTAACGAGGGTCTTCCGCTTTTCGTCGTGCCGGGATGGTGCTCTTACCCCGTCCGCTCGTCTGCTCCTGACCTTTGACTCCCTTGTGCCTCCGGCCCAGGTGTTCTGGGGCGTGGGTGATCGCCGGTCGTGTGAGTTTTCGGTGCGGCCATATGTGCCTGACCCGGTTCGCTGCTTTGGCTGCAACCGGTTCGGCCATGTTAGCTCTGCGTGCCGCCGTGAGGGTAAGCTATGTGTCCGCTGCGGTGGGCCTGCGCACCCTACCCCGTGCACGAAGCCCCAGCGGTGCTCGAACTGCTCGGGGGCCCACCCTTCCTCCTCTCGGGACTGCCCCGTTTTCAAGTTTGAATTCGAGGTGCGGTCCTTAAGGACTACCGAATTCCTTAGTGCGCGGGAGGCGCGCGATAGGGTGCGTGACCGGGAGCCGCGGAGGGGGTTGTCCTACGCTGCGGCTCTTGGCCCTGGCGGGTCCTCGGGCCCCTCCCGTGCTACCCCGGCGTCTACCGGAGTGGTGCCCCCCCCCTGGAAGTTCCGGGGGTTGGTGGTCCTCCTGGCGCCGCGGGTCCTTGTTCCTCTGCCTCACTTTCAGACATCCCATCTGATTCCCTGCCTACAAGTGCCCCCTCTCCCTCTCCGGCCTTGGGGTCTGGATCCTTGCCTACTCGTCTCTCGGGTGGGGAAGGTGATGCCCCGAAGGGGAGGAGGAAGCGTCGCCGTGGTCGGAGTCCTTCCGACCCGATCCTGACTGCTGCTCGCCCTGCTTCCCCTTCTTCACCGGAGGGGAAGCGGCTCGCTGCTCCTGATCCGCTCGGGACTCCCCCCCCCCTATACGGAGGGCTGGTGAGGCGTCACCTCCCGGTGCTTCGACCAGTGTCCGGGTGTCGGTTGAGATACACCGCCCCATGACACCCTCGATTCCTGACTCTGTTCCCATGATAGACCCGGTCGAGAGGGGCCTGGCCCTTCTTCATGGAGTCTCTCTCCCTTCGGCTCCTGCTGAGAGTGGTCGGGTCTCTCTCCTGGATCTACCTCTCCCACCTGTGGTGGACCTTTCCTCCCCCCCCAGTCAGTGCTTGTCTGGTTTGACGAGCCCTCGGACATCTGATTCTCCCCGGCCCCCCTCTGGTGGGGAGTTAGGGGTTTCGGCTGGGCCCGTCTCGTCGTCTCCCCCCCCCCATGGGAGGCCCCCTCTGACCTCCCTGTTCTACTCTCCACTTCTCGTTCTACTACGGGTGAAGCAGCTGCGGGGTCGGTGCCCCCCCCCCCCGTTCGGGGTGAGTCGGGGAAGCCGATTCCGTCCCTGGTTACGGACCGTTGAGTTTGCTGCTCAGCTTGTTCCGTGGCTATTTCTCTGTTTTCTCTGCCTCTTATAATGCCGCTTCCCCTTACAGTTCTATTTTGCATTGGAACTGTAGGGGGCTTTTAGCTAACTGGGAGAACCTTGCCTCCCTGCTGGAGAGCGAGCGGCCTTCCTGTGTTTGTCTCCAGGAGACTATCCTGGCTGCGCGGGGGCTCCCTCGTCTCTCTGGCTATGTTGGTTTCCCTTGCACCCCGGATGAGCGCACACGCAGGCGGGGTGCGGCGATTTATGTGCATCATTCGTTACCATCGCGAGGTGTGCCTCTTCGCACTTCCTTGCAGGCTGTGGCTGTGCGGCTCTTTTTAGATCGCCAGTACACTCCCTGCTCGATTTATATTCCTCCTCATGACCCTCCTTCTCGCAACGCGGTTCGCGAGTTGGTACTGCAACTACCTCGACCGTTTCTCCTCCTCGGGGACTTTAACAGTCGCGACCCTGCTTGGGGAGATGTCCGGTCGACTAATGTTGCTGGTATGTTACTCTCCTTAATGGAGGAACTTTCCTTTGCGTGCCTCAATTCCGGTGACCCTACTTACTTCCACGAACCCACGGGTTCATTTACCTGTATTGATCTCTCCTTGGTGTCCCTCGATGCCTTACTCGATTTTTCGTGTAAGGTGTTGGGGGACTCTTATGGCAGTGATCATTACCCAGTCTGTCTTGAGCCGGTCGGACCGCAGCCGGGTGTCTCGTCTCGACCGAGGTGGTGCCTTGCGCGGGCTGACTGGCCATCTTTCCGAGCTCGTTCCGTCATTGCCCGTTCGGTGTTGAGCTTTGGCTCTGTGGATGAGAGCTTGGAGTTCTTCGAGCGGGTATTGATGGGCGTCGCGGAGGGCTGTATTCCTCGATCTTCCGGTAACCCGCGGGCGCGTAGCGTCCCGTGGTGGACTCGAGCATGTCACCGGGCGGTGTGCGAGAGGAAGAGGGCGACGCGCCGCTTCCACCGCACCCGGCGCGCGGACCACTTGATTGAGATGCGGCGGGCGAAGGCTTTCGCCCGCCGGACTCTCAAGTTGGCCCGTCGGGCCTCTTGGCGTACTTTTGTGTCCGGCATTTCCTCGTCTACCCCTTCTGCTGCTGTGTGGCGGAAGGTACGTAGTATCGAGGGGAAGCCGGTCCCTGCTAGTCGCCCTGTCCTTCGGGACGGGGACAGCTTCCTTTCGGATCCTGCTGCTGTGGCCGATCGGCTGGCTGGGGCTTTTGCTGCGGTTTCCCGTTCGCCTTCAGCTGCGGATCGTCCTTTGTCGAATGTTACGTTCCCGCCGCCTGGGAACGAGCCCTATAACCGTCTCTTTACGATGCGGGAACTTCGGGCTGCCTTGGCAATCCGTCGTTCTTCTGCCCCTGGTCTTGATGACATTCCGTATGACTTTCTTTGGAATCTGCACCCGATGGCCCTACACTTCTTGCTGGATCTTTTCAACCGGGTGTGGGTTGAGGGGTCGTTCCCTTCCCGTTGGAGGGAGGCGATTGTGGTCCCGATACCTAAGCCGGGGAAGGATCCGGCGGAGGTGGCGGGCTATCGGCCTATTGCCTTGACGAGCTGCTTATGCAAGCTCCTGGAAAAGATGGTGGCCGTTCGACTTTCATTTACACTGGAGTCGCTTGGGTCATACCCCCCGACCCAGTATGGCTTTCGTCGATTTCGGGGTACTCTGGACCCCTTTCTCCTCCTTGGTCATGATGTACGGGAGGCCTTTTCCCGCCGGAATCTTGTTCTGGCCGTCTTCTTCGATGTCCAAAAGGCCTATGACACGACCCGTCGGGGAGTTGTCATGGACCGTTTGAAGTCTCTTGGTTTTGTGGGCTTTTTGCCCACATTTCTTCGTAACTTCCTCTGCCGTCGCACTTTCCGCGTCCGTAATGGGGCGGCCCTATCTGACCTGTATGTTCAGGAGGAGGGGGTGCCCCAGGGGTGTGTCTTGAGCGTCTCCTGCTTCAATCTGGTCATGTCTGCGCTACCGGGAGCCCTTCCGCCCTCGGTGCGATGTTCCATCTATGCCGTCGATGTGGCTGTCTATGCCGCGGGAACGAGTCCCCCCCTCCTGGAGAGGCAAGTCCAACTTGCGGTCAATCGGGTTGAACGCTGGGCGTCGTCGGTGGGCCTTACGCTGTCTTCCCCGAAGACTTCGTGTGTGGCCTTCCTTCCGTCGAGGAGACGGGGGTCCGGCGCCGTCCCGACCTTTAATCTTACACTCGGGGGTCAGCCTCTGGCCCTCGTTCAGTCGGTGCGTTTCCTGGGGGTGGTTTTCGACAGCCGTTTGACCTGGGTTCCCCACCTTCGCCGGCTGCGCGAGTCTGTAAGACGTACCCTGGATTTACTGGGACATCTGTCGCATACTACATGGGGTGCGGATAGGCGGACACTCCTCCGTTTGTACGTGTCCCTGGTACAATCCAAATTAGATTATGGGAGTGTGGTGTATGGCTCCGCCTCCCGTACGGCCCTTCGGATACTGGATCCGGTCCTCTCTAGAGGACTGCGCATGTCATCTGGCGCCTTCCGCTCCTCTCCGGTTGATAGTCTGCAGATTGAGTGCGACATCCCTCCCTTGGGGGATCGGAGGTCGTTCCTCATTGCTAAGCACTATCTCCGGATCCTCCGTCTTCCCAACTCTCCTCTGTTCCAGGTGGTGGAGAGGGCGTTCTGCCGGGATGGGGGTTGGTATTTCACCAACACGGTGACCTCCCTCCTCGATGGTATGGGCACTCCTCCTCCATCCGTTATACCGGTCTCTTTCAGGGGTGTTGCACCTTGGGAGAGCACCCCTGTTGCGTGCTGTAGGGCGTTGCGCCCCGTTCGCAGGACCGATTCGGACTCTGCCTTGCTTCGGTCTCTGTTCCTTCAGCATGCGGCGTGTCACTCTGCATGTGTTGCGGTCTTCACGGATGGCTCGAGGTCGTCGGGGGGCGTTGGAGCCGCGGCTGTTCCCCAGTCGTCTGCCCTTGCTCCCCGATGTACCCGTCTCCCTGATGAGGCTTCCGTTTTCACGGCGGAGCTCTATGCCATTCTGAGCGCTCTGGAGGTGGTGCGGGAGCATCCAGATGGGTCGTTTGTTATCTATTCGGATTCCTGGAGTGTTTTGACCCTGTCCACCCACTGGTCCGACGAATCCAGCTACTGTGCCATACTCTTGTCGCTTTCGGTGGCAAGGAGGTGGTATTTTGCTGTGTCCCAGCACATGTTAACGTGGCTGGAAATGAGGCTGCCGATCGAGCTGCCCGTTCCGCGTGCCGACTGCAGGTTTCACCCGTGTCCCTCCCTTTTTCCGATTATATCCCTGGCTTCCGTAGGTTTTTGCGCTCCCGGTGGCAGAGTCGCTGGGATGGCGCTACGGATAACAAACTTTGCAAGATTAAACCCAAGTTGGGATGTTGGGCCTCTTCCTTCCATCGGTCGCGCCATAAGGAGGTGGCTCTGGCCCGCCTCCGTATTGGCCACACCCACCTGACCCATGGCTATTTGATGGCCGGGGATCGGGTGCCCCGATGTCCCAATTGTGACGTCCTACTTACAGTTGCCCACCTCCTGGTGGAGTGTCCGCTTTACTCTGCGCTGCGCGCAGAGTATTTTCCCTTTTTGGAGAGCGTCGGGCCTTGTGATAGGCTTGGCGCTCTTCTGTCTGAAGGTCCCTTTTTTTCGATAACCGGGTTGTTCTCCTTCCTCTTTCGCTCCCCAGTTCTTTACCGGCTGTGACTCCGCTATGATCTTTCTGCTTTCCCCCCACCTCCTCCTCCTCCCCCGTCTATTGTTCATTTCCATTAGTTGTTCCATACTCTTCGTCCTGTGTTCGCTCTGCTATCCACCTTTCTTTTGGTGGCCATGAGCGGTCATACTTTGAAACATATATATATATATATATATATATACACACACCTTACCTTATGAACCTTATGTTGTTTCGTGCGTTGGTCTCTCTTCACACGGAGGTCAAGCTGGTGGCCCTGCCTATATATATATATATATGAAAAGAAGGACTAACACAGCAAGCATTTTCATTTATTTTTTATACTTGAGACGTTTCGACAAATTTTTTATCATTATTAGTGAATTATAAATCTTAAAACCTTGAAACAAAAATAAGAATAAATAATTAAAATTACACCAATACAAAGAAAATTAAAATCACTAAAATTAAATTAAATTAAAATTACCTCAACTAGCCCAGTAGCCCACCACAATCCGCAATTAGAAACCATAGTAATGAAAACAACCATCCCCTTCACAAAACTCGGTTCAAAATTCTAACAAGATCCAATAACCTTACACAACTCCGATTTTATAATCTTTGTACATCTATAGAAACAAACCCTCCATTAACAACAATAGTTCATCTTACAAATTACAGCTCTTCTAACCAACCAACCAACCAACTTTCTTTCATAGATATATCATACCTTCCAATTAACTGACCATACAGTTTTCTTAGTTTCTGCCGAATATGGAGGTTGACGTAAATATTGTGTATTTACCAGTTGAGGTAATTTTAATTTAATTTAATTTAATGATTTTAATTTTCTTTTGTATTGATGTAATTTTAATGATTTTAATTTTATTTGTATTGATGTAATTTTATTTATTCTTATTTTTGTTTTAATGTTTTAAGATTTATAATTCACTGATGATGACAAAAGATTTGTCGAAACGTCTGAAGTATAAAAAATAAATGAAAATGTTTGCTGTTGTGTTCGTCCTTCTTTTCATCTGTAAGCTCCGTTTCCCTAATACACACACACACACACACACACACACACACACACACACACACACACCTTACCTTACAACCTTACAAAGGTTCCGCGTGATGATTCCTCATTTCGCGAAGGTCATGCTTGTCGCCCCTCCTCTTTATATATATATATATATATATATATATATATATATATATATATATATATATATATATATATATATATATAATATATATATATAAGGTTGTTTATTTGCTGACATTAATTATTTGTATGAAATTGTGAATTGTAGGTGTGAAAGTAAATGCAATTTTGTTCCTTCCACTAATGGTACAATGTTAGAAAGTTAGAAACGTTAAGAAAGACCTGAATATCCACTTCGGTTACGTTAGTTAGAAAGTGAGAGAAAATTTTTGAGTGTGTGCGCGCGCGCGCACACTATAATTTACAAGAGGTCATGAAACAAGTATTGTATGAAATTCTGCGCATTCCATTACACCTTCTACAATTAACCAGCGATCTGACACTGTACTCCCAGATATCTTTAAAATGAACATTTGCTTGGTTACTTAAAAATTTTCAGTTCGTCATATTTCATTTGTCTTTTTTCTGTTTTTCCACGTTATTTAAGATAAGTTTGCGAATTTTTCCTTTTATCATCACTGAATAGTTGTCCACCATTCGTAGATTTTGAGGTAGCTGCTAACTCCGAGCCGAGATCGTTAATCTTTTAATGCGTCTCTTCCACGTTAATTGGACGGTTTTTACGCTTGCCACATTGTTGTATATTAATGTCTGACATCTGATTGGTTAACTTTATTATATCGACAAATATATCCGTTGTTCGCGTGTATGGGCAAATTGTGCTCCACTGAGACAATATAGGGCAATATTTTTTCTCAATTGGACTGTCATACAGTTCCCAGAATGCCCATTGTCTACAGAGTGGCCACAAAGTCCCTTTGCGGTGAAATTACAGCATATCTGTACGTTGTCCTAATTTTCCACGCAAAGGGACTTTGTGGACACTGCGAGAGTACTTGAAAATTTAAGAAAAGAACAAAACCTTAAACAGATTGGGTAAATAAGTTTAAATAAGTTTATTTATATTAATAAATAAATGGCCATTTGAAAACCAGGAAGGTGCCTCATCAGGCACTAAAAGGTTAACATATTTGTATAACTAAGAATAGCATTGGACTTACGGCGCACAATTGTGAAACTCCGTTATTCACATTATTCGACTCTTGACTCGTTGGGGTTTATTACTACCCTTTGTTTTCTCTTTGTTAATCACTTGTTTCCCACCCTATTCTTTGTCTTCCACACGAGGAACCTTTTTGTCAGGTTCATCAAGAGCTTTGTGAAAACCTTTGAAATTTGCCTATGTTATTTTTATTGCTCTGTTTTGATCAAATTTACCAAATTGTGATGAAAAAGTCAATGAATTTATTAAGCATGATCTGTTGTGGCGAAACCCATGTTGGCCATTTTCGATAAGATGATTGATTTGAAGATGTTCATTCGGTTGTTCAGTCTTTGATTAGAGATTCTTGCATTTTGTTGTTATTCAAGTTGAATCAATTGGTCTATAATTGCAAAACACTTTATTTCCCATTCAAGATGGAATTTACTTTCGCTAATTTTGAAATGTAATTAATTACCCCTTCGATTAATGATTCGTTAAAAATTGTACCAAATGGATCTATATACAGGGTGGCGCAAAAGTCGCGCATCGTAGGAATTTTCAGTATATTATTTTCTTTCTTTTAGGTAAGGGATGGCTGCGAAATTAACAATAGACGAGAGGCTGAGCTTGGTTTCAATGTATGGAATACCAAGAACAACAAATCGATGAATCAGTACAGAATTTAAATTCTATACCGATTCATCGATTTGTAGTACCCGGTATTCCATGCATTAAAACCAAGCTCACTCTCTCGTCTATTGTTAATTTCGCAGCCATCCCCTACCTAAAAGGAAAAAAAATATAATGAACACTGAAAATTCCTATGATGTGCGACTTCTGCGCCACCCTCCCTGTGTACACACACACACACACACACACACACACACACACACACACACACACACACACACAGCCTTGGCCAAAAGTATTAGCCACCCTACTTATGTGGGTAATAGTGTTGTTCCTGTATCTTTTGAGATTAGAAAAAAATATAAAACAAGAAGAAAGTTTATTCTGAAATATTTTAATACCAAGTACACTCACCATTTGCCTTTATTACAGCTTGAATGCGTCTTGGCATCGAATCGACTAATTTTTTGCAAGTTTCAATAGGCATTTTTTCCCATTCTTCAAGAAGCTTAGCATGAAGTTCAGCTTCAGACGAAGACATATGTCTCCGGACAACCTTGCCTAATACTGCCCACAGGTGTTCTATGGGATTAAGGTCTGGGATTTTGGAGGGGGGGGGGCACTCCAAAAGTTTGATTCCTTTCGCGTCAAACCAATTTCGAGTTGCTTGATATGTGTAGCAAGGTGCATTATCTTGATGGAATGTAATGTCATCTTTGCCTACTCCTGGGTAAAGCTTTTCCATAGATGGGTCCAGAACTTGCTCTAACATGACAGTATACAACGAGGAATTCATCCTCCTCTGGCACAAAAACAGTTTTCCAACTCCTACAGAAGACACGCAGCCCCAAACCATTATGTTACTACCGCCAAATGTTACTGTAGGGACAATACATTCTGGCTTGTATGCTTCAACTACTCTTCGCCTTACAAACGTTGCACCAGGAGAGCTAAAAATCTGAAAGAATCCAAGAGAAATCAAACTTTTTATGACTCCCTATAAAATCCAAAGGGCAGGGTATTTATCAATTTTGATGGTACAAGGAAATAGAAGAAGGGTTTTACTACTTACCTCGAAGTTACTTTCGTCTGACCAAAGCACTTTTCCCTAATCTTCGGAGGTCCAATGTTGGTTTTTTTTTTTGCCCATTCAAGTTTCTTTTTTTCTATTTGTCTCAGACAGCCATGGTTTCTTTCTAGCTTTTCGTGCCCTGAGATCAGATTCTACAAGCCTTCTCACTGTTCTAGATGACACACTTTTGTTTTTTGTTTGGGATAGCTCTGCAGCTAGCTCAGATAATGTTTTTTGGCAATTTTACAAAGATGAGCATTTCAAGAATCGATCCTCCCTAGTATTAGTAACCCTTTTTCGGCCACTCCTTGGCTTAGTAATACATGGCTCTTGATGTCCTGAAGACGTTTTAAAGTTTTCGAACAGCGCACCTTGAACATTTAAATTTTCTTGCAATTGAAGCTTGCGAAAATCCTTGAGAACGAAAAAGCTCGATTTTAGCCCTTTCAGATTCGGTTAACTCTCTCTTCTTACCCATTGTTCGAAACTTATGAATATCCCTGAAAAAATCATCAACATTTTGATAAAGTTTTCAAAAAATGAACCATGGAAGCAGGTTTTTATAATACTTCAATTTTTTTTAGAAAATAGGTGAAACTCACAAAAATTAAAATACCTCGGCAAAAGTGCTCGATCAAGGTGCAACTTAGTCATATAATCATAAAACTCTAAACATTATTTCATTGGTCGAATATTATTATTATCTATAATCATCATAAGCGAGGTTTCAGGAGGTGGCTAATACTTTTGGTCAAGGCTGTATATATATATATATATATATATCATTAAAGATGGTATATAAATATACGAGGGTGAACTGAAAAGTAATGCCTCCACTTGAATAATTCTGGATTGTGTAGAGGTAGCCAGATAAAACCGGTTTTGTATTGTAACTTGATATCCCCACCCCATTCCAGATTGTGGAGAGGTAACCAAATAAAACCGATTTTGTTATAGCCTACACTCATTCCACACGTTGGTTCAGTATCGATTACAATGGAAAGGAGTAACGAAGTTCGCTTCAAGCAACGTGCCGTAATTGAATTTTTGACAGCGGAAAGTGTTACTCCCATAGACATTCATCGGCGAATGCAAGCTATGTACGGCAAACAGTGTGTTGATGTGAGTACCGTTCGACGTTGGGCGAGGCAGTGTAAAGAAGGAGAAGCAGGGCAAGAAGATTTGCGAGACAAACCGCGAAGTGGAAGGCCTGTAACGGCAACCGACGAGTTTCATCGGAACTACGTTGACGAACTGATTCGTGGAAATCGTCGCATTAAACAAAATGAAATTGCTGCAATGCTCGATATCTCCAAAGAGCGAATGGGACACATTATCAGTATTCTCAGTTACCAAAAAGTCTGCGCTAGATGGGTGCCTCGCATGCTCACTGCCGAAATGAAAAACTGAGAGACTACGCATTTGCCAAGAAAATCTGCAGCGCTTCGAAAATGAAGATTAATTTCCGCACAGCATTGTGACAGGAGACGAGACGTGGGTCCACCATTATGACCCTGAAAATAAACAGCAATCCATGGGATATCTGCACAAAAATTCACCACAACCAAAAAAATTCAAAGTTAAAAAATCGGATGGAAAAATGATTGTTTTTTGGGATATCACTGGTGGTGTTCTCGAAGATTTTATGGAAAGAGGGACAGCAATCAACTCCGCACGTTATATTGAAACTGAAGAAGTTGAAAAAACGAATCAGGAGGATTCGCACCAACAAAAACGCAGTAATTATTCACCATGGCAACGCACAGCCTCACACCAGTGTTCAAACACGAGAAGCAATTGAGGCACTGCAATTCACCGTCTTGCCGCATCCACCATATAGCCCCGATTTAGCACCATGCGATTTTCACCTCTTTCCTAAACTTAAAGAACATCTTCGTGGAAATCGCTACGAGTCTGACAAAGTAGTTAAGGCCGCTGTGAAATTTTGGTTTCGTAGTCAAAGCTCCGAGTTTTACCGGGATGGATTTCAAAAACTCATTTATCGTTGGCGTAAATGTATCAAGGTTGAGGGTGATTTTATAGAAAAATAAATGTATGGTTCTAAAAAATAAACTCTAAGGTACCGTACATATCGGCTTTTGTTTCGATAAAATCCTTCAACCCGTTTAAAATTTAATTGAGTGGAGGCATTACTTTTCAGCCCACCCTCGTATAACATTAAAGAGGTGTCGCGGACTAGCTTATTTTTAACTATCGTTATATATGTTAGCACTAAATGAGCATCCAACTTAAACAAAGATTGATGCGAAGAATCCTCGTAAAATTCAATCATTGTCTTCCTAATGACGAAATTGACGTCCGAAACAACAAAAGAAGCAGTTTTGTTCGTTATCGAGTTTCCTTTCCTCTCCTAATCCAATACTCTTGTTTTTGAGTTTTTAGCATTTTCATTAACCTTTTCCATTTCGAATTTGCTTTCGGCACTCAACCACTTTTTTGAAGTTAATCTACTCGTTATTGCTTTTGAGAAATGTCTTCTCTATTTTTTGTAAGATAGAAGGTGTGTGTGTGTGGTGTGTGTGTGTGTGTGTGTGTGTGTGTGTGTGTGTGTGTGTGTACACACCCCTGGAGGAAGGGGTCCAAAACCATATCCCCCCCAGCACTGCCTGTATGCGAAACATCTGGGTAAAGGTTGGGTATTTATTAAAAGCAGATTAATTATAAGTCCAAGATGCCTGTCAACCTTGGCTTATCAAATTAGCCTTTTTTTTTCCTTAATTTACAGTTTTGGGAAATGATCTTGAGCTAAAAATTCCGTCCCATTCAGTTATTCGTTGTTGCTAGATTTTTTTTCATTTTACTTTCGTTATGTTGAGTATTTTGCGTGCTTTCGAATACTTGGTTTCTCGCGTTAATCTCACCGCTGAACATTTATATCTTATATTCATATTATATCTTGTATTCATTTGTTATTTGATACTTATCCCCAACTCTTCGTTTGGTAAATCCTTTTTACGGCTGATACCGTCTCAATTTCTCTGTAGAAGGGCCACGAATGAAGTTGAAAAATCTAATCTTCAAATCCAATCGAGTATGTACAATACTGTCAAGTGTACTACATAATATGGTAGTGTCCAGATTTCTTCTTAAGCCTCCAACCAGCGATGGTGGTTTCTCTTGGACATAAGGAACGATTTTTTTTTTTAAAGAGTTTGCCCGGTTTTAATTTTCAATTCGTCAGTTTTTAATTTTGTTGTTCCATAATCGTACGTACATAATCGTACGTTCCATAATCGTTCTTACATAGCTTGTTTCAAAGGGTGTTTCATATGTCTGGATACATTGGAAATATGGAGAAAAAGTAATATAACTTTATGACAATGGTTTATTTTCAACATATATTACAGAAGGTGTTCAAATTGTTCACCCTCAACTTCAGGACACTTCATTACTCATAACTGGCAAGATCTCTGAACAACTTCTGATTGTTTCAGCAGAAATTCGTTGCAATTCCAGTCTTATCTTACTTAGCTTTGTTTTAAATCTTCATTTGTAATGAAGTGTAATGAAGAATAATGAAGTGTCTTGAAGTTAGGGTGAACAATTTGAACACCTGTAATATAGTAGTACCTTGAAAATAAAAAATTGTCATGAAGCTGTATTACTATTTCTACATATTTCTAATGACTCCAGCCTTATGAAACATATATATATATATATATATATATATATATATATATATATATATGGGAATGAACTCAGAATGGTCCCCTGAGTTTTTTATGATACACACAGACAGTGCATGGAACAAGGAACTCTTCTGGGATAATTAAATCCACTATAGTCCGAATAATGAGTTCATTCCCATCTTGAAACGGACATGTTATGTGCCTTGAAAAGTGGACGCTCAATTCTGCCAGTTGAGGTTTAAGTTTTGGTGTTTGGCTAAAAATATAATAGTTACCCCTTTTTCTTTGATGCATTCAATCTGACGTGAAGGCAGCGAGTCTTTTGCTTATATTGAGGTTCTAAATGTAGCAGGGCTAGGTGCTTTAAACCCTAGATCCATGTCCCAAAGCTGGATCCTGTCTGCTTTGCAGATAGCTGGTGAGGGAAGCTATATTTATGGGACCTCTTTGCGAGTGACCCGTTGCCCACGTCGGGCTAGCATCATGAAAAAGAAAAACTATGGTATTTGTCATTTACCATTACTTATTCGGACTATAGTGGATTTAATTATCCCAGAAGAGTTCCTTGTTCCATGCACTGTCTGTGTGTATCATATATATATATATATATTATATGGAATATCATGCATGAACACGCTCGATTGCTCACGATGAACAAAATCACCCCCACTAGGGTTCGAACCAACCACCTCTTGGGTAAAAGGTGAATACACTAACCACTACACTACAACGGGATAAAAGTTAATACAAACTATGGTGCAACGCTTGGGTCCCATTTACGACAGGTTGAGTGAAATGCTGGTCATTGCCTCGAGTGCGGATACGTAAAATGCCTCTGGCCACGAAAGCGTTATGCGTTTCCTCAGTTGCTTAACTGGGTCTTCGGTTTTAGGTCCGGTATAGATGTAGATTTTTGCGCTGGTTCCATTTCTGCAATCTGTTTCTTGGAGAAATGAAACGAAAAACGTTATGGCCCAAAACTTGTATTCAAATATCCACCTATATTTAACCTAACCTAACCTACTCTGCGTATGAACTCATCGAACAGCTCGAAGGGTACAGCTTCAGTCACAAAACGGTGAACCACAGCGAAAACTTCGTGGACTCTTCAACTGGAGCGCGCACCCAACGGATAGAGTCGGCGTGGAACCAACTCAAACGCGATCACAAGCGCCGTTGTGGTACGCACCGTTCTATGATCGACTCGTATCTCCCTGAGTTTCTCTGGCGTCGCCGACACGCAGGCAAAGATCTAGTGCGCCAAATGCTGAACGATATTGCGCAGTTTGGCAAGTAGCAAACTTTGGTTTGTGTTCCGTTCTGCGTTCTGGAAACCTGTAAACGTAATAAACTCGCACATAACTTTTTTCGTGTTTATTTCTCCAAGAAGCGGATTGCGGAAATGGAATCAGCGTAAAAATCTACGTCTATACCAAAAATATGGAAAAAATACAATGCCGGACCTAAAACCGAAAAGATCCGTTTAACTATAAGACAGGTTGTTAACTTCTATCCCGTCGCAGTGTTGTGGCTAACGCCCTCACCTTTAAGAGGTGGTGGGTTCGATTTTTTCATAATATACACACTGTATATACAGGGTGGCGCAAAAGTCACGACCGGTTTTTAAAAATCAATAATTTTTTGTTAATGATTTATTTTAACTTTCCTTTTAGAGAATGACACATTGGAAATAGGAGTTTTTTTAAGCTATGTATGGAAAATTGTTTCTTTCAAATGACCTCCATTTTCACCTTCACAAATTCGTGCTCTTTCAACAGCGTTCTTCATAACATTTCGCCGGATATCTGGTCCTAGTCCCCTTATTTCTGCCCGGATATTATTCTTTAGCTCCTGGATAGTACGTGGTTTGTTAACATAGACCTTATCCTTCAAATAGCCCCAAAGGAAATAGTCGGGAGCTGTTAGATCTGGTGATCGTGGTGGCCATTCAAATGCAGAATTTCTGGATATCAAACGTTCACCAAAGAGTTCTCTTAAAAGGCCCATAGTTAGCCTGGCGGTGTGGGCAGTGGCCCCATCTTGTTGGAACCACATATCTGGTTTGTCTGCAACAGCTGGTCGTAAGTAATTTTCAATCATGGCCCGATATCTGTCGCCAGTTATGGTCGCGGCGACTCCGGGCTCACTTTCAAAGAAGTACGGGCCAATGACCTTTTCGGATGTAACACCGCACCATACTGTACACTTAACTGGATGTAATTGACGTTGGTGAAGTGTTTCAGGGTTCTCAGTACCCCATATCCTGCAGTTTTGCTTGTTTACAAAGCCATTAAGTTGAAAATGAGCTTCATCACTCATCATCAGATTGTGAGTAAAGTCATTCCGTCTGGCCATTTCTTGGAAGCGGACTGCATAGGCAAGACGTTTTGGACGATCTGTTGGCTTTAGTTCTTGCACTAGTTGGACTTTGTACGCAAACAGGTGTAATTCGTTTTTTAAAATCCTTTGAAGAGACCTGCGAGATATTCCAAGCTGAGCAGAACGCCTTCGGGTTGATGTTTCGGGATTCTCCTCTACACTCCTCTGCACGCATACACGATTAGCACCATGTCGGGCTGAACGTGGTCTCCCGGCTCGTGGAAGATCGCTAACTGAGCCCTGCATCTGAAAACGCGCGACCAAGCGACGGACCATCCTCTCCGAAGGCGGTGTCCGCACTTTGAAATGACGGGAATAGGCTCTTTGGGTTAACTTTATCGATTGATGATGCTCGAAGTAAAGCTCTATGATTTTGGTTCGCTGCTGAGTTGTGTATTTTTCCATGATTAATTTTCAAGGGGTCCTTTATATATCTGGAGAAAAGAAAAAAGAAATATTAATAAACAAAAAAATTATGAATTTTTAAAAACCGGTCGTGACTTTTGCGCCACCCTGTATATCAAGTGTTTGTTGTGTGGAAATATTTTCAGAATAAAGGTTCATTTATAAATAAAATTTAAATTTTGTTACTTCCTTTATTTCAAAAAGCTCTTTATTCACTTCAGTTACATCATCAACTATTCATATAAGCGTTTTATAGTGTGCCCACTACTCGCTAAATGTAAATGTAATATATATATATATATATATATATATATATATATAATATATATATATATATATATATAAGGTGGCCCAAAAGGTACCTACCAAGTTTAAGCCTTTATTTCACCAAAACTATTGAGAGTACAAAGATAGTTCAAACGCCATTTATATGACAATGTGTTCGATGTGCTGTCCCTTCACTTCGACGATTTTTCGCAACCTCATCCCAAAATTCGATACCACGCTGTGGAGAACCTCTGTCAGAATGTCGATGATTTCGGCTCCTCCAAAGTCTTTGGGTTGCTCTGGTAAACTCTTATCTTTGAGGTATCCCTACAAAAAGAAGCCACACGGGTTAAGATCAGGCGAATAGGCAGACCAATCAATGCCGCTTCCGATAGTCCAAATCAATGACATTCTCTCCAAACTGATATTAAACAAATGGCGTGAGTAGTATAGTGTGTCGGCAAATTTTCATCGAATTCTATTCATTCGTTTCGAAGAAAATGTAAGTTAATATTGGTAGGCATCTTTTGGGCTACCATATATATATATATATATATATATATATATATATATATATATATATATATATATATATATATGGGATGAATTTCACAATAAAACACGTGAAATGAATGAATGCTGCAAACCCACAAGGAAAAAGAAAAACGATTCCAAGGCCTTTCGTGTATTCAAAGCTACACCTCGTCAGGGAATCATTCCCTGACGAGGTGTAGCTTTGAATATATATATATATATATATATATATATATATATATATATATATACCTTGGTTTTGCTTCCGCCCGAATTGTTCATTCTGACGAAGGTCAGACTTGTCACACCACCTTAGACCTACAGTTTAACGTGGAATCTGAACCACGCACCACCAGCAGCCCAGCGTTTTTTAACCACTAGGCTACCCAGGGTACCCATTTATCTACCAACCAATTTCTTTTCATTGCGTGGAAGGATGAACAGCTGGGTTTGGTGCGCGCCGCCTATCATCACCGGGGCTCATGGATTCGTAGTCAGCGACACTAACGACTACACCACCGAGGTGCATATATATATATATATATATATATATATATATATTAGTGGTGGACAGGATGTCAGTTTTTCAACATCTGCGGATGCGGATCTTTAATTTCAATATCCGCGGATGCGGATATTTAGTTAATCTATCAATATAATATAGAATTATGAATATGACATAATTTTTCAAATTTCATGATATTACTATTATGGCAGGCAATGCATAAGAATTAAAATTAATATTAATGTTTTCATTATGATAAAAATAATAACTTTCTCAAGAGTTTCAGCCACAGAAAATTCAATGAAACAAGTTTCATTCAATTTTCTGTTACCAGGTATTTATATTTTGAGGTTTATACAGTTGTTTGTTCATTAATAATTAATACTTTACATGAAATGTGCATGACTGGGCCTTATAAGCTAATTTAATTGTAAATTGCATAATTCATTAGAGGTAACATCCGCAGTCAGAAGTGCGGATGCGGATGTTAAAAATGATGCGGATATCCGGTCCACCACTAATACATATATATATTATATATAAAATTTTTATTTTGATGTGATGTGTTTGTTTTTGGTTTTGTTTAGCAAAAAAAAACCCCTCTCTAAAAACAGCTCCCTTAATATTACTCAAAAGTATTTTTTATAAAAAATGTCAATTTAAAGGGATAAAAAAGTCATTTAACTTGTGTGCATTACCTAAAAAAAATAAAAAAATAGGCAGAAAACCGGAAATTTCCTTGAGGAGCGAGGTCAAATGGAGGTATTGATAAAAAACAAATTACGAGTAAAAGTAGGTTGTCTCCCAACCTCAAACGTCTGAGTCGGGTATGTAAGATGTAAAAGAGGATTTTCTAGGACTGAGATTACAAACCAAAAAACAGGGCCAGATAGGCTACGAATAACGACTCAACACACTGATAGTATGATCAAAAGGAAGGCAAAGTGTCCTGATGTGCGAGAAGTTCTCTTCTCCTTTCGGGAGACGAAACACTCGACGGAGGCTTCGGAAGGAGAGTAATTTAGTTGTAAGAACATCAAATAAAAAATAACCCTTAAGAAAAACTGGAAGAAGCTTTCTCTCCCCCATCAGGTATATGCTGATTAGTCCGATGCTAGTGTCTCCGAGCAACTGATACAATGAGCAAACCAACCAAACAATGGTTTAGGAAAAACTATATTTCAACATTGGAATAGCCTGGTAATTCTTTTGACCTCAGTTTGATTGAAAACCTGCGGGAAAACTCCTGAAAGCAAAAGTCTGAAAAGAAGCCCAGGGTCCTACGAAGATCTTTGTTCCTCCATGAAAACTGTTTGCCAATCCGAAATGGCCCTGGAATTGTGCCAGAAACTTATGTTTATACCCAACAGGAACAAAGCAGTCATTGATAGTAAGGAAGAGCTTAATAAGTATTCAGCTCAATAAAAACGTAATTTTTTAAAGCAATGTTTGATTCCAAACGTTTGGCTATATATATATACAGGGTGGGCCGTAAGTTTCCATACATAGGAAAAATAAACATTTTTTTATGGACAACCATTTTTATTTATATAATATGCTCTACATGGTTGCCATTGTTTTGAAAACACATTTCAATACGTGTTCCCCACTGTTGATGAACACGCATTAGCACAGTTGACGTTATGCTTGTAATGGCGTTGGTGATACGTTCCTTTAGATGATTTATGTCTCGTATCTTTCCTGATACACCATGGCCTTCAAGTGCCCCCAAAGATAGAAATCAAGGGGGGTGAGATCTGGAGATCTGGGAGGCCACTCCACAGGACCACGCCGACCAATCCAAGCATCCGGAAACTGCTGATCCAAATACCGACGCACGTGAAGACCATAATTTAAATTTTCCTATGTATGGAAACTTACGGCCCACCCTGTATATATATATATATATATATATATATATTATATATATATATATATATATATATATATATATATTATATTACTGTAAAAGCCCGACGAGTGGTAAATCTTAAGATTTGCCGGTAAATCTTGACATTTACCATGTACATCTGGTAAAAGTCCAAAAACAAGTGAAATTTTACTTATTTCGGACTTTTACCAAATCTACATGGTAAATGTCAAGATTTACCATCAGAAGTTGTAAAAGCCAGGATTGAAGAGAAATTACTAAAACTGGGAAAAAAAACATTTATTTAAATATACTAGCAACTTAAAAACGCGAAAAATTCTTGCACAAAAAAAAAACGAATTCATTTATTAGGCCCTACAGCATGGTGAACTGTTGTGGCACTTTGAATTGCATAAAAGGCCAGAGGCCTTGCACAAACATCTTTTAGTTAGGTTAGGTTAGGTTAGGTTAGGTAAGGTAAATCTTGACATTTACCATGTAGTTTTGGTAAAAGTCCGAAATAAGTAAAATTTCACTTGTTTTTCGGACTTTTACCAGATGTACATGGTAAATGTCAAGATTTACCACTCGTCGGGCTTTTACAGTAATATATATATAACGTGTGTGTGTGTGTGTGTGTGTGTGTGTGTGTGTGTGTGTGTGTGTGTGTGTGTGTGTGTGTGTGTGTGACCTACAAACCTGCACGGATCGCAGTTCCCTTTTTACTTTGTACTCGCCTACACCTTTACCCGCGACAACACCCAAACTACCCCAAAATTTGTGGCCGAAGGCACAGTTCTACCCATAATTTAAAGGAGTTTGCATATAATCACAAATTACCCTCCCAGCAATTAAAGGTTTTACTCGTACTTACCCGGAACCATAGGTGGCTCTGTAGGTCACAAGCAGAAATCTATTGATGAATATCCCCTTTTCCGTCTTTAACTGTATTGTACAAAACAAGAAGTATTTTATGATAAAAGTAAATTTAATGAAATTTTTTTATTTTTCGTTTGCATTACAACGAGCAACGAAATAAAAAGGCTTAAATATTTTTCAGTTTTTACCAAGGTTTTCAGCCATTTATACGTGTTGAGCCGTACTTTCTATTAGGAGAACTCGATTGTTGTGTGTTGAGTTGTAATGAATACGTGTCCTTCCATAACAGAGAGCGCGGTTATTTCCGATAAGATGTAAACAGTTCGCTTCATCTCGTCATCGTTTTATTGCCGTATTTATGGTCTGTTTCGGTCTCGCCAAGCCTTGTGCTGAGGGCGAGGGAGGACGTCTGTTGAACTCGTCCTTCCCGTCCTTCGGGTGAGCTTCGCTGATTATCACACCCAGTAAGAGGTCTCTTCTCCCAGTTCTGAATACGAATGTCCTCTCTCGCCCCCAGTGCCACCTATTAATAGTTGCAGGGTCCTCTTTGCGGGCTCATTCATAGGTTGTTAGGCTTAAACGATGCTTCCTGGCTAGGCATTATATCGAAGCCGCCTAAACTAATATTAGACACCCAATCTCTTATTAAACGCATTCGTGTCCGCTGACGTTTAAAACTGTGTGAACTGCATGAATACATAAAGAACTTAACACCTTTTATCCCCCTCCAGTCTCGGTACCGTTTAACGCCTCACCCCTTTTCATGCTATTCCCCCTCTTCATTCCCCCCACCCCTCTATGAGCGCTTTTGCTTAACCCCCCTTAACTTCAAGAATTGTTTTCACTCGGCGCGTCACTGCGTGCCTGTCATGAAGAGTGAGGGAACGGCATGATATTTAGAGACTCGAAGAACACTTTTAAATTTAACCTATTCGCAGTGTGGGCATTCTTTTCACTCAAGTTCCTCTACAGTAACCGGCAGATGGGTCGAAATATTTCATCCGTGCCAGCTGTTATTGATCGGTACGACTCGGGCATACTTTACTTTATTGCACTTTAAAGGGCACCGATGTTTGGATTTAGAGTTTATTAGGGTAACTTTTTCATTGAGTATTAAAAAAAAATGGAAAGCAATAATAATCGTGGTTTCCAACCTTTTGCACCCGTCACGGAAAAATGTTTGGAGCCATCTTAACTTTGACTGATGATGGAAGAAGACCCTTTTTCTCATTGGTTAAAGTTAAGACGCGCCTCACACAGCTTTACATTTCCGTTTCCACACTCTGTTCAGGAGGTTTCCCGCCCGCCCTTTTCTACCGTATGGCAACATGTGTGAACGTTAATGTGCATGGTATCGTCGCCCCTATGAAATAGTAATTTAGAGACGATTTTTGCACCAAATTTTCCAAACCTTTAAGTATATCTCGGGCATGAATGGATTAATTTCTCGAAACACTGTGGTGGCCGCCTGAGCAAGACTCATGACTGTCATCTCCCGTCAATGAATTCTTCAGAACCGACGAGATGAGCAGTCGAATGTCACAAAAAGTAAAGTTATTTGAAGTCAGGTTATGTTGGTGCAACATTCGATAGCTGATTTTGGCTCTGGAGGATTCGACCAGATGGTTATAGCACCCCTTCGTACTCCATATCACAGCGTTGCAACTTTGCTTCGTTGAGCATCCTCAAATTGAATGAATGAATTACCTTCATTCATTGAAGGTATCAACAGTTTCCTTTTTTACCTTTTTTTAATACAATAATAATAATAATTAATATATTGTCTAGTCTTCCATGTTTTGGTGTGTGTAGCGTCGCTGAACTGTTCAATAATATAAATTTGATTTAACATTAACAGAAATTATGGAAATTTGTCTGAAATGCATTTTTACCTTTTTTTTTAGTGAGTTTATAATTGATAATTTTTTGTTTTACAGTTCCATGAGACAGCTTGAAGATGGGACAGACCTGGTGTTGCCCCAAAAAAGGGGGATCACCTCCACCCCCAAACTTTGACCCATTAGGTAAGAACACGTACTGCGGATAATTGAAGGCTTATAAACGCATCTAGAGTCAAATGATAGTTGAAGGGGAAAGGTGGATGATTTTTTGATTGCCAGTGCCAGTAGGAGGCTCTACAAGGCCAAATGGTGGTTTGGTATGAGCTTACATGGTACCCATTAACCATTTATTTCATTAATTGAGATGTATAGGCGAGGAAGTCATTAAATAGGACCGAATGCATGCCTTTCAGAATAGAGGTGATGTAGGTATATTGCACTGCCAGAAGACTGCCGAGTAGCCACGTACCTTCTTTAGACTTACAATGTTTCATCTGAGCTTTGCTTTTACGTCATTTCATTTGAGAATCTAATTTGCCCACAAAAATCTCGTTAAAGTCTTATCGTCCATCACGAGTCATTAGAATGATGAGACGTCATTCAGTCTTTCTAACTGCACTCTCAAATTTAGTAATAATGAAACAATTTTACTCGAGTTAGGTAGGAATTTTTTTTAAAGGCCGTCATTATATATATATATACACACACACAAACACATATACACACACCGGGTGATTAAAAATGATTTTCCCGGTTTTAAACATTTATTATGAAAAAACTAACAAAGCTATAGCGAAAAGCAAAATATAAAAATAAAGAACTCAAAAAGTTTTATTTTCAAGCTATTGACGTTCAATATGAGCTCCTTTTATGGCTCTGCAGACATCAAAGCGGTATTCTGTTTCCCTCCATACGTTTTGTAGCATATCATACTGAACTTTTCTAACAGCCTCACGTATCCTTTCCTTCAAATGTTCCAAAGTTGTTGCCATTGGTGGAACAAAAACTTCATTTTTGACATAGCCCCAAACGAAGTCAAGCGGGGTTAGATCGGGCAAACGAGCCGGCCAAGGAGTGGGACCCCCCACGCTCGATCCAACGATCAGGAATGTAACCTCAAAAGGAACCATAAAAAGAGCTCATTGAACTTCAATAGCTTGTAAATAAAGCTTTTGAGTTCTTTATTTTTATATTTTGCTTTTCGCTACAGCTTTATTTTTTTCATAATAAATGTTTAAAATCGGGAAGATCATCTGTAATCACCGGTATATGACAACGTATACAGTATGTTATCCGTATGATCGAAAAGGTTTAAACACCAAATTTCATGACATTTTGTCCATCGATTTCGTCAGAGTCGGCTCTGAGTTATAGGAAGCGACTTTTGGAACGTCCTCTGTGGCTCATAAGTATTCGTACAGAGAAATATTTCGGTTATATCCGTCCTTATCTTTTGAACCATGTATACGATAGGCATGTAAAGTTTACCATTCGCTTGGAAAAATTTAACAAATAAAGAAATTAGTTTAACCCTAACATTTGATGTAAAGCATCAAGGAATTTGAGGGGCAAAAAAAGTTAAAATGCAAAAGTTTTCGTACATTTATTTACAAAATTATTTAATACTTTGTGTGTTCACTTTAGGCTTCTAAGAATTTAAAATTTGTATGAGTAGTTGGCTGTTTATTGATTAGAGACTGTTTGCACTTCTGAATTCTAGAAATTTCTTTGTGAATCTTCATGGAAGACGGATG
The DNA here is from genome assembly GCA_023014485.1 of Bathynomus jamesi. Classification (NCBI taxonomy): domain Eukaryota; kingdom Metazoa; phylum Arthropoda; class Malacostraca; order Isopoda; family Cirolanidae; genus Bathynomus; species Bathynomus jamesi. The sequence continues at coordinate 303,200 of JAJOZX010000828.1, read as the reverse complement.
ACTGTACAAGCCATGAGTCGTCGTGGTAAATAGCTGTCTACAGATTAATATTAAGAGATCTGTTATTGCTGCACACGAGTCTGAAAGAGTTATAGGAAGATGGGAGAATAACTTCGAATTTAGTTGTAGTATAAAGAAATGGAAAGGTTTTTGAACAATAAAAACTCCACCAAGGTGTGTACGACATTGCAAGATTTCTGAACGTATAACTCGACAGATTGAAAGAATGGCTGCTGCGAATCAACGAGTGATTGCGGGTGATATTTGCTAAACATTAAGACTTTCTAAGGTCGATGTCCATCCCTCTACTGTACGTCGTCCATTGAGAAAGAATGGTCTGCATGGAAGAGTTGCACGAAGAAAACCTCTGCTACGAAAAACGCACAAAGGAGCTCTCTTAAAAATTTTTGTAAGTAAATGTACAAAAACTTTTGCATTTTAACTTTTTTTTTTTTTTTTCCCTCAAATTCTTTAATGTTTTACAGTATACATTGGAGTTGAACTAATTTTTTCATTTGTTAAATTTTCCCAAACGAAAGGTAAACTTTTCATAACTATCGTATGCATGATACAAAAGATTAGGACGAATGTAATCGAAATATTTCTCTGTACGAATACATATGAGTACCACTGTATATATAATGAAATTAAACATCCCACAGGAAACGCAGGCCGAACTAGGAGTAAAGTCTTAAGACTTGTTTTTTAAGAAATAATTACAAAACCTTGAGGGGACAGATGAAAATCTGTGTCCTTCCATCCGGAAATATGTGAGACAGTTTTATAAGCACGTTGGGTTTACTCTTTTATATATCACCATTTATGATCTCTGCAAGCGTTGTTGCCCAGACACCCATGCCTGGTTTATATATTAACTTCTATCACATTTTATTTAACGTCACAACTTTTATCCCTCATTACATTTCAGTTTACATGTTTTCGGGATTATTTTGCTTACAGTTCCGTGAAATTAAAATAAAATAGGGTTGATTGCCTGCTTACTCAGTGCTTAACTTAGTTGCCTTTATTTCCCTGTTAACTGCTAGTATAATGTATGTAACTTTATAACTCGCGCTTTGAGGGCCCACCATATCCACTTAATCTAGGAACTGGGGGTACTGAGAGGGACGGAAGCTTCTTATCATGTTTATCAACTGTAAAATACGATAAGGGACGAGACGTGTGACTTCGTGTTCATTGAACCTAGTTTTCATAACAGAAAAGGAAACTTACATGATTACAGGATTATGGTTGTCGATCTCTAATACTGAACATGATCATGCAATTTTAACCAACACGAGCCAAGGTCTGAAAGTGCACTGAACTGCTAAACAACCCCTCGTATGTCGAGAGCAGCACTTCATTCCTGATTGGTCGAGAGCGAGGCACGACTCTATTGATTAATTTGAAAAATGGAAATTTTATTCTCTTCTCTTAACGGTTTACAGTTTTAAAATTAACATCTTGATTATACAATTGCCAAGTCATATTATTTCGCAAATAACACTGGTATGCATCAATTTTGCTGTCAAGGGTTTTGTAAGTGATTCTTATAGAGATTTTCCTGCTGATTTCGAATCTGCAATCCGTTTTTCTCAATCAGTTCAGGTTATCCGGCTATGGCCTCATAAGTAAAATAGAATTTTTCGTGATTTTGTCAAAGCGGAATTGGAACAGTAACATCTATCATCACTTGTTTCACTTGTATAATATATTTTTTTACTTTTCAGGCATATAGATAAAATATTTCATAATGAATAGAGCGTGTAAAAATGATCCCAATAGATTCTGCTACATATGTGGGACGGTTACCATGCCAAATAACCAGTCCCAAATCACTAAATTTGTGAAGACAATGTATAGAGCATACTTTGGAATTAAGCTAGGGGACCAGGACAAAATTTCGCCCCTCATATGTGCTGCAAGACGTGCATTGAAAATTTGAGAAGATGGAGCAAAGGCAGAGCGAAATCTTTGCCTTTTGGAATTCCCATGATTTGGAGAGAAGGAAAGGATCACGTGACAGATTGCTATTTCTGCATGACAAACCTCCAAGGTGGGCTTATAAATTTATTTTTCTTAAATATTTTGAAATCCTCGTATGAAACTTGACATAATATTCACCATAATGTAATATTCACCATAATGTAATATTCACCATATATAGCATAATATTCACCATAATGGTAATCATACATTTACATATACAGTACATATTGTTATAGAAAATACATTTACACATACATATTGTTATACAAGTTACATTTACATATACAATGATTGTATATTTTCTTTCTTTTTCATTCATATTGTCCCCGAAGGGACAATATGAATGAAAAAGAAAGAAAAAATATACAGACTCCATCGACCTATTTCATATCTTACAGACCGCAGCCTTCCCTCACGAGCCGCCACTGTCTGAATGCTTCTTCTATTTCATATGCAAGTTTTATATCCATGTTTCTGTGTTTCTATTTTCAGGAGTTAACAGGAAGAATAAACACATTGTTGTATACCCTGACATTCCTTCTGCTATGAGACCTGTACCCCATGGTCCTGGAATTCCAATACCCGACCCACCTCAAACCCTGGACTTCGATGATTCTGATGATGAATCAATGACCAATGCCAATGACCAGTCCCAGTCGTATATACCCCAAAATACCGCTTCAAATGAGCCGAGGCCTCTCAACCAGGCCAAACTTAATGATCTTACCAGGGATTTAGGACTTTCCAAATTAGCTGCCGAGATCTTGGGCTCACGACTTCGAGAGGACAACTTGCTGGCTCCGGGAACAACATTCTCCTGGTATAGGAAACGAGAGGAAGAATTCCGCAAGTTTTTTGCAGTGCACGAAAATACCTCTTCCTTAGTGTACTGCTGCAATGTTGAGGGGCTAATCGAATCCTTGGGCCTGCCATATAACGCATCAGAATGGAGGCTATTTATAGACTCGTCTAAACGAAGTTTGAAAGCAGTACTTCTCAACATTGGGAATAGGGTTGCATCAGTCCCTGTAGCACATTCCGTACAACTTACTGAGAGCTACAATAACATGAAAATTTTACTGGATGCTCTCGCATACGACCAACATAACTGGAGGATCTGTGGAGATTTGAAGGTAATACTAATATCATAAGTAAACTATTGCTATTGACTATGTTGTTTTTCCAAAGGTTATTTGAGAGCGTATAAGAACACTTAACTTCCCCACAGAAGTGATACAGTCCAATGCATAGATTTTTTTATCTGATAGAACAAATTCCCCAAATTCTTTAAATATTTTCATTTTTTTCAGATTGTGGCATTTGTATTGGGAATGCAAGGGGGATACACGAAATACCCATGTTTCCTCTGCAAATGGGATAGCCGAGCGGATGAGAAGCACTATGCACAGCGTGAATGGGCATCCAGAGAGAATTTTGAACCTGGGTCGCATAATGTCGTTTCAGTGGCCCTTGTACCACCAACAAAAATTTTGCTCCCACCACTTCATATTAAGCTGGGCTTGATGAAAAATTTCATCAAATCAATGAATAAGGAGGGTTCAGCATTCCGATATCTCGAGAGTAAATTTCCTCATATATCTGATGCTAAACTAAATGCTGGGGTTTTTGATGGTCCTCAAATTCGAACTTTGATCAAGGATACTCAGTTCGAAAACGCAATGACTCCAACTGAGAAGAATGCCTGGCAGGCATTCAAATCAGTTGTCACTGATTTTCTTGGCAAGCGTAGAAGTCCAGAATACGAGTCCGTTGTCGAAAACTTGATGGAAGCTTTCAAAGCTCATGGGTCGCGCATGTCCATAAAAATGCACTTTTTGTGGTCCCACTTGGACTATTTTCCTGAAAATTGCGGGGATTATAGTGAGGAACAGGGTGAACGATTTCACCAAGATATCAAAATAATGGAAGAGAGGTACCAGGGAAACTGGGATATCAATATGCTGGCGGACTATTGCTGGTGTTTGAAGCGAGACGTGCCCGAAGAAAAACACAGACGGAAAGCCAAAAAAACTTCATTCCTTCCTCAATAAACATTTTTCCATATTCATTGTATGAATAAAAGAAGTATTTATTCACACAATGCTTTCATTTTTCACGAGTGTTCTTATAATATTACTCGTATCTACAGTGTTTAAGCTAAAAAAATCAATAAATTTTGGGATAAAATTGGACTTATAATAAATGGCAAATAGAGAAAAAACCTGACCTGATTGAGGAAAACCAATGTCATTTTCGAATTCAGCATGGTCGAATTATATAATATGAGTTGAAAAAACCCTCACAGCAGACAAAAAATTTCATATGCATACCAGTGTTATCTTAATTTTTGATTTTGTGTAATCTCAAACTGAATGAACACAAACGGATATTGTCATCAACCAAGGGATTAACATTTGATATATTTAACTTATCATTATAGCAATACTTATACAAAATTAACCTTACTTAGCTATTTTAACTTAATTTACTAATCTTGAATACTTTCCAACGAATTTAAGACAATCAGCAAACCGACAAGAGCAAACAATCGTTGAAATGAGGGTTTATGAAGAACATTCATTTTGTATAGCAATCTCTAATAGTCAATATACGAGTATATAACATTTTACAAAAAAATAAAAAATACAACCATAAAGATAATAAAAATTATGCCTTCCATGGTTACTATACTGGTCAAAAAAAGAAACGCAATTTTTGAGGTTTATTAATAAACATGAGGACTCAGTATATAGTAAATGATTCTTTAACATAACAAACAGTCAATAACGCGTATGGCCACCCCTAGCCACAATGCAGGCTTGGAGTCTGGCCCTCATCGACCTCCACAGTCTCTGCAGGAAAGCAACAGGGATGGCCCTCCACTCTTCAATAATTGCATTGGTCAGTTCCCTGATGTTCTGCGGCTGATGCTGACGTCTGCGAACTCGCCGTTCAAGTTCATCCCATGCGTGCTCTATCGGTGACATGTCTGGGCTGAAGGTTGGCCATGGTAAGGTCTGCACCTGTTGTCCCTGCAGGTACGCCTGCACTATCCTGGCTGCATGAGGTCTGGCATTGTCCTGTTGCAGGAGCACCAATTCTGGATGTTGCCTCATGAATGGAAGAACATGTGGGTGAAGAATCTCATCCCTGTAGCGTGGGCAGTCAGAGCTGATAGGCCCACGATAGGTCACGGTGCTGATAGGCCCATTGCAGGCGTCGTTGCCTTCTTGCATCAGTGAGAAAAGGACCTCTGTAAGGACTGCGGGATCGGAGTCCTGCATTACGGAGTCGGTTTCTGACGGTCTGGTCACTAATTCTGTTGTGGATACCAGGTGTCTCTCTGGCTGTCTGACGAGCATTCCGCTGCCGATGACGCAGGTGCTGCAGTACAATGTGGCGATCCTGGCGTTGGGTCGTCACACGAGGTCGCCCACGTCTTGGCAGGTCCTGAACACTTCCTGTGTCATTGTACCGTCTAACAAGCTTAGAGATTGTGCTGGGATGCACATGCATTCGTTGTGCAACTTGGACAGCAGACATGCCTGCATCCAACATGCCCAAGGCACGACCTCTGTTGACCTCTGATAGTCGTGGCATGCCTCAATCGCGGGAAAAAGTTTGGTTTTCTCAACGGGCAGTGTGTATTCTGTGAAGTCAAAGAAAAAATGCATGCCTTCATAAAGAATACATTCAATTTAGTCTCTGTTTATTGTTTGTAACAAAATGGCGTCTTAGCCGGGATTAGTCAGGTTTAAAAACATGCACTAAGTGGCTTTAAAAGATTTGAACAAACATTTAACCATAATCTTGAAACTGTGATAATACCACTAACAACTTAAATTTTACACCATATGCAAGCTAATTGCGTTTCTTTTTTTGACCAGTATATATACAATAATCTATATTATAATAAGAGAGCTGTCCGTCCGTCCGTCCGTCCGTCCGTCACACTTTCAGAAATTGTGAGAAAAAATTGTGAGAAAAAAAAATTCAGAAATTGTATTACGGGCGGCAATGTGAAGCTCAAGATTTTCATGACTGTGTTCTTTTCTGTAGTTTAGCCTGTCTGTTTGTGAAATTTATCCCGGGCAGTAATGGGGGAAGGGTGGGGGTGGGGAGTAATGGGGGAGGGGGTTAGCCCCCAAGTTTCATGAATGGGGGTGAGGAGATTTTGGGAGATACCAGATTCAGAAATGTTGACACAATGTGAAGCTCAAAATTTTCACGGCTGGGTTCTTTTCTGTAGTTTAGCCTGTCTAACCGTCAGCGAAGCGACGGGAACTGTACTAGTAATAATAATAATGATCCAGGTTCATAAGAACATAAATTTTACAATTTACAATCCGAACATCAATATCTATCTATATTATAATAAGAGAGCTGTCCGTCTGTCCGTCACACTTTCAGAAATTGAGAAAAAAAATTGCGAGAAAAAATTTCAGAAATTGTAAAAAAAAATTCAGAAATTGTATTACGGGCGGCAATGTGAAGCTCAAGATTTTCATGACTGTGTTCTTTTCTGTAGTTTAGCAATGGGGGAAGGGTGGGAGTGGGGGTAATGGGGGATTGGTGTGGTAATGGGGAGGGGTGGGGGTAATGGGGGAGGGGGTTAGCCCCCAAGTTGAATGGGGGTGAGGAGGTTTTGGGAGATACCAGATTCAGAAATGTTGACACAATGTGAAGCTCAAAATTTTCACGGCTGGGTTCTTTTTTTGTAGTTTAGCCTGTCTAACCGTCAGCGAAGTGACGGGAACTGTACTAGTAATAATAATAATAATAATATCGTAATCAATGTACATGAGACCATTAGAGCATACTGTTTACAATTTACAATCAAAACCAAGACAAAGGAACTGCGATACACAATTCAGTATCATATAAAAAATATATAATGTACACAAACAGAGTAGTTGTAATTCATAAATTTCGTCAAATCGCAACAGTACAGACATTTCGTTTAAAACTGCAAAATGATTACACTCATACACTGTTCAACAGTCTTTCTCCTTTTGATAAATGTGGGTGATTCTTATGTTCTTTTTTACGCTGATTCATGTATGTTGTGTTACTTCACTTTCTTGTGCAAGATCTCTGAGAGGGTGATTAAAAGGAACTCATTCTTCAATGCTTTTTGCGGTCCCAATGGTATAAAGAGAACAAAGAGACCACTCGACTGATTGCTACTTCTGTTTAACGAAGATAAGTGGACATTCCTCAAAATCTAAGCATACGATTCAATATCTTAATTTACTGTCAGCCATGCGACCTCTTTCACATTGTGACGATTTGCCAGTACCAAAACCACCAAAGACATGGGCTTTAGATGATGAACCTGATGATGAATCTCGTAATGAACCTTTGGACAGACAAGATGACACGGATACACAATTTCAACCACCTTCATCGGATGAACCTTATTTAATTTCTGTCAGAATTAAATGATCTTGTCAGAGAGTTGAATCTATCTAAACATCAGGCTGAGCTCTTAGGTTCTAGATTAAAAGGTTGGAATCTCTTACAAAAGACTGTAAAAATATCATCATTTCGTAAGCGTCAGACACACTTTACATCGTTTTTCTCTATGGAAAGTGATTTAGCGTATTGTAATGATGTGAACGCTCTCACGGAGACATTTGGTTGAGAGCACCATTCTAAGGAATGGAGGCTTTTTGTCAATTCATCAAAGTTGAGTTTGAAAGCTGTACTGTTGCACAACGTTAATGTCTATCCTTCGGTTCCGATTGCACATAAAGTTCATATGAAGGAATCATATGACAATATGCAGTTACTTTTGAAATATATTGACTATGATAAACACTCGTGGCATAGCTGTGGTGAGCTGAAAGTGATTCTTCTCCTCGGCTTACAGTTAGGATACAGAAAGTTCTCTCATTTCCTCTGCGAGTGGGACAGCCGATCTGAGGGGTCATTATACACAAAGAGTGGCCACTTCGACAAAATTTTGTTCCAGGACAGAAAAATGTTGCCCATCAACCCTTACTAGCTCCAGCAAAAGTTTTCTTACTACCCCTCCATATCAAACTTGGTTTAATGAAAAATTTTGTAAAAGCCATGAATAAAGACTGACCTGGATTTCTATATCTAAAACAGAAGTTCCCTAGGATCAGCGAAACGAAAATCAAAGAAGGCATTTTTGTGGGCCCACAGATCAGAGAAGTGATGAAAGACACTGCATTTGATGAGTCTTTGAATGAGGTTGAAAGAATAGCATGGAAAGCTTTTAAAGAAGTGACTACGAATTTCCTCGGCAGCGTCAAATCAGAAAATTATGTTTCCCTTGTGGAGCAAGTACTTAGTGCTTACCAAGCCATGGGGGTGTAACATGCCTTTGAAAATGCATTTCCTGCAATCCCACCTGGACTACTTCCCATCAAACCCGGGCGCTGTCGGCGATGAGCATGGTGAAAGATTTCATCAGGATATATCAACCATGGAAAAGCGGTTGGCTGACTACTGTTGGGCACTTATAAGAGAACCCCCTAGTACTAGTTATAAGCGAAAAACAGTTTAGGTAAGGTACGCTTCTTTTTTGTACGATTAAATATACCAAAAAAGTAAGAAAATCTGCTAATTTTCATTTGCATTTCCTTCGAAATTGGTAGGTGATAGAAAAATTGTTTTCAAATTCGTAATCAGCGTAAAAAGTACATTGGGATCATATAAATTCATTCGGAGGAGGAAAATGTTCTATTTTGTTGTTCAATGTAATCTAATCAGTATTGTTCAATTTTTCCTAATGCTTTTTTTAGAATAGTACTCCGCTGCCTTTTGTCTGTCAAGAACGGACAAAGAAGATCTTTACATTTTCAATCGTGGCAAAGCTTGTCACTTCTCTAGAATGTGAGGGTTGCATTGCATATGCAACAGATTCAGCACGTCACGGTTCCGCTCTCTCACTACAGGGTAACAACGGCGAAGGTTTTGCCGTCCAATTCAGGAAGGATCAAGGAAATGGAGATATAATGAAAGCAAAGCCACGCACTGGAATTGGACGCGATTGCAATTTTAGAAGTTGAAGAAGAAAGTCGTCAGCTCGCATATCAACCTGAGTTTGTCTTTTTAATGAGCGTTGTTCTCACGTATCGCTGAAAGGGTCCCTACATGGCATTGATCAAACGATCACTCTGCTGTAGGCGGTGTCACAACGAACTTACTGTGTGCCTGTATGGACAGTACATAAAGCCTTAAACACTCGTTCAAACTCTCGTGGTTTGCCTATCGAGTAGTAAGACGCACATTGAATGAGCCAAGCATCGAAACAATGGGACCAAGACCGCTTGAAAATACCAGTAGACCAAATTGCACGAAACTGTTCTGCAGTCAACTCGCAGCGCGATCGGTTTCTGTCTGTCTCTGTCTCGTCTCGTCTCGTCTCGTCTAGTCTAGTCTAGTCTTGTCTCGTCGGTGATCGATCACCTTGCTTGGGTCATCTAAACGTCACTGGAGGAATTCAAAGACAAACTTGGTTGTCTTCGAATCGAACCTTTCGTAATTTCGAAGGAAGTAGCTAAATGTTTATATCGCAACTGATTATCATCTTTCGCATTATATTAAAAGTGCATCTGCAAAATGCACTTTACTGAAAACAAATCATCGCACTGAATTTCTTCCAGTACGTAAAAATCAATATAAAATAATGCTGTTTCATATCTCACTCAGATCAAACCGAAAGCAACAATAATACGCTCTCCCAGGTCACGCTTTAAGCTTTAAACAATTTCGTATGAAAAGAACATTGTATAAAAGACACTAAAGCGCGCTATACAAAGCCTTCAAATATGAACAAAAATACAGGGTGTTCACGCGCACTTCACCATATTCACTCGCGTGGCTTTATGAGTACCCTGTACAACGAAACGAAAACCGAAGGAGGGGGAAAAGTAATAATAATTGAATATAGCTAATACCGTAACCGAGTAACGGTAAATAAAATTTAACCGTAATTATCTTCCTTTCAACTATGTTCCATACCAATTCAACAATACGTAGGATATATAGTACGGTATAGACGAAGCTACGAGGATCACTTATAAGATGCAGAAGGAAATCGAATAGGTTTTAAAATGTAAAATGCAGATTGAATACAAAAAATGAGTCTAGATTAAAAAATAATAATAATATCTTTAATAAATTTTCTTAACGATATCTTGAGACTAATTACAGTATGAAAACTTAAAATAATAGCTTATACCGGTGAAAGTAACCATCAATATTTATTTAAAAAAACGCTGCCTATAATCATTTATAAATTGCCAGATGTCGCAAAATAAGTAATTTTAAAATTTGAGCGTTGTCAACGTCACCCACACATACATATAGGCCTACAAAATTAAAATAAAATGTTGACGTTTAAGAAATTTGCAGTTAGTAAATTAAAGCTAAAGAAAAGAATATACTGTACACTAAATATGGAAATAGCAATTAAGAAATAAATTCATGAGCTTTTGTGTTAAGGAAAACCTATACAGTAATTATAATTATTAATGTTGAATCTAATGCCACGTACTTTTTTTGTTAATGAAATTTTGTTGAATGATTTTTTAACAGTGTATGTTAAAAAAAGTAATATAATTAAGTACCTAATACATATACGAGTATATATATCAATAATAAATGACTTGATGACATACAGTAGTGATATATAACATTTGAACAATATTTTACAATAGGACTATAAGAATAATTTGTACAATAGCTCCTGCGTTTGTTTGGCTACTTCGGAAGAATTTATGGGATTTCGTTAAATGAATTTCTAAAAAATGTATTCTGTAAAAAAAATAAAATAATTAAATACTCAACACATATATGGCAATAAAATAAGGTGACATTTAGATCTGTTTAGCCTTGACTCGAACAATATTTTCCTATAGGACCATAAAAAATTTGTACTATAATTTGTTCCACTTAGCCTATTGCAGAAGAACGAGGAAATTTATTTTAAGATATATATATATATATATATATATATATATATATATATATATATCTTATAGGGATTCAAACCTATGAATACTAACTAACGGTCGTAACGCAGTTATTGCAGCTAATTATCTAAAATAATTCACAGTGTATGTAGTTATTTGCAAAACTGATTAGGCAAAACTGTTTGTTCCATCAATTGGCCGTAATGATTTTTTTCTGTACATAAACATATTTACGAGTTAAACCAAAGTAATCATAAAGTTATATATAACCTTTAAAATAAATATTTTCAATCTAATAGTTATGCAATATGACAGTGCCGTAAAGAATCATAAAATAAACCTAATAAAATATGCACGCTTACGAAAGTATGTATCAGTTTATTGTATCTCATTTATAATATGCCTATAATACAGTTATGAATGTAATAATAATAATGAGCAACGTGGAAATTGCTAGTGTTGTAGGACGAAACATCCTAAAAACGCCAGAGTTGAATTCTAAATAGCGGTCTTCAGTTTGTAAGACCGCTAGTCGGCTCGAGAAGTCACGCACCTTTCTTTCCTAATTATTAAAACCCCACAGGAGGATACAGTACTTGTTTTTAAGAATAAAGAAAGCATTTTATGTTAGGGTTGTGTTAGAGAATTCGGCATTTGTTTTGATCTGTCGTTTATTTTAATGCTTAAGACTAATATAACGGCTCTTTCTTCCTCATGATTAGTTATCGCCTCCTTAAATTATACGTGAGAGTTTTTTCGTTTGGCTTTGTAATGGCAGATTGGCTGCCAGTCGAATTCGGCGGCAGTGTTGTCAACTTGGGCTACTTTTCGCAGATTGGGCTACTTTTTAGAGTCCCCTGCTAAAAAATAAAATTTTCTGCTCTCTGTTACTTTTTGGGCTACTTGTAACGTACGTCGTCATAAATTACGCGCAAGTCAAGTTTCAAACTTGTCCTCTGCGGAGTATAAAAATTTGTGTGAACTGTGCGTAATTTGTATTTCAAGTGATATAAATTTGTGTGTAATATCTTAAAATGAGTAAGTGGGGTCAGTACGACAAAAAATTAAAAAAAGAATGGCTACACTGTCAGGAATTTTCAAAGTGGCTTCAAGAACTTAGCAAATTTTGCTCTAACTATGCTCTCTCTCCCTATTAGTAATGCTGTCGTGGAGAGAGTATTTTTACAAGTAACAACTGTGAAAACTAAAATAAGGAACAGAATGGGACTAGAAATGTTAAATGCTCTAATTCGCCTTAAAACAACATTACGAAACGAAAATAAATGTAGTGAGTTTGAACCAACCAAAGAAATACTAAATTTATGCAATGTCTCAATGTATAGCAGAGCGTCAGCTAGCAACGCAATGCAGTGCACAAAGGAGGAAGAAAAGATTTTGGAATCGTGTTTATAATAATAAGGTAAAAAAAAATTAAGATTTTTATTATATATATATATATATATATATATATATATATATATATATATATATATATATAAATAATTAGACTGGTCCAACCTATAAGGGTGAATTTTCAGTTATTATGTTTGATATGGGACCCCTGGATATTGTAAAGAATGGTTAAAGAATTATAAATACCAATTTCTATGCAAATCGGATAATATTTAGAGGTGCCGCACGGAGGTCAAACGGATATTGTAAAGAATGGTTAAAGAATTATAAATACCAATTTCTATGCAAATCGGATAATATTTAGAGGTGCCGCACGGAGGTCAAACGGATATTGTAAAGAATGGTTAAAGAATTATAAATACCAATTTCTATGCAAATCGGATAATATTTAGAGGTGCCGCACGGAGGTCAAACTTCATTTTATTCTCCAATCGGATTATTTATATTAATATTTTTTATATCAATTATATCATTCATTTCAGCGTTTCCACACCACCCCTGAGGTAGCTGTTATCGGTGCGTTTTTTTAATGTGGCATCCCCTATAGGCCTAATCCACAGTCCTCTAATTTTGTTTCTATTCCATTTATTTCCTTTATCTAAGTCCCTCTTTTATTGTAGATTTTTTTACGTTTGGAAAACGCTTACGGTGCTGCTCTACAATTTGTAGAAGATATTGGAGTTGTTCTTCATTTTTCGTAAGATGGCCACTGAAGTTCTTAATTAAAGCAACACCTCTCTCAGCGTTGTCATTTACAACATTCATATTTTACATAATTGCTAGCAGCTTTGTAGTCATCATTAGCGTTCCAATCAGCAGGATCTCTGTTCAAAAAGTCCATTGGCAATGCCAATTTTGTGAAGAAGTTGAGAGTTGTTGAACTGACGAAGCTAGCTAGTGTTTTGTCTTGTAGGTTAGGATGATTCACATTCAAATTTATCCGTTTAGGAGGATTTTGAGAGCCATTCACATCCAGCGCCTTCGCCATTTCTCGCTTGACTTCCAGTGACGTTTCTTCATCAAAAAAAGAAAGTCCGATGAGCTCTTCATTCAAATACCAGAGATGGCGAGAGAGCGCTTTAGATGCAGCCACAGATATTTCTTTATCATCGTAGGATTGAAGTTTTTTGAGAAGAGATAGGTCATTAGCTGGTGCAGAGGAAGTAATGGGTGGTAAAAACCATTCATTTACGTAGCATCGAACAGCATATAATGCAAAACGTTGCATCCCTTCTAGTTCACGTCTAGTGACTTCCATTTGTTTGTGGAAAAGACAAATTTTTATTGCATATATCACTCGCGCCATCCATCGCGCACGGTGCAACGCTCCGGGTTGATGGAATTTAATGCCATCAAGAGGAACATCTCCAAGGTATATGATTGTCAAATCTAAGAGTTCTCGGTAATCTGCTCGAGGTCGTAATTTAGTCAAATGTTGCTTGCAATTTTCAATTATACTGGCCTTTTCCGGTACATCGATTTGAACAATTTCAAATTTGTTTGTCAAAAGTCTTCCATTTATTTTTAAGACGCTTAAATAACAAGATATCCGGACCACCAGTGGCAGCGCCGTGACATTTGTCAAAGACAGATGCTATTACTATCTCGAGAATGTGATGTCGACAAGCTAGTCCGAGGAGCGGCCGTTCAAGTATGCTTTCAATAAGAGTACATGCTCCTTTTTTATCGCCAGTGTTGTTTGCAGTTGTGTCAAAGCGCACTGCCTGCACACAATCTCGTAGCCCCCAGTCATCCAAAGCTTCGACCACAGCACCTCAATATTTTCTCCTGTGCCAGATTTAAGTTTAGGTACTGAGAGAAGCTTAGATTTTCCTCCTCCTGATATTATAATTGGAAGTCTACCCTAGTATCCACACTATCATCAGCAGTAAGATCTTGGATAAGCTTTCCGTCCCAATGAACTGTTAGAGGAATATCAGTTTCAAATGATTGCTTGATGTCATCCGAAATTTGCTGACGAACTGATATTCGTTTTCTCCATATTGAACTTCTACTCGGAACAATATCATCAACTTCATATTCAAGAGAAGATGCAGTAGCTGCTACTACTGGTACTGCTTGGCGATCACTTAATTTGTTTCTGTCCAGTGTCATTGCTAATTCTGTTGATACAACCTTTGCTGGTTTATGACTACCAAGTTTCTCCTTCTTTATGGTGACTGGTGTACTTGATGTACTTGGCTCTTCCTCGGAGGAACCACTATTTGACGAAAATTGAGTCACTGTTGTGTTCATTTTCTTTCTCATAGTTTCTTTCTTAACTTGGCGTTGAAATGCTTCATCTCTAGATCTTCTCTTAGAATGTTTGAGAGCATATATTTTGTCCACACTTCCTATGGAGCCTCTCCTCCCCTTCTCTCGTTGAGCTTGTAGAAAAGCTCTGTCTTCTTCTTCTGTCATTTTTTGCAGAGCATTGGCATGGGCGATATCGAATAAATCGTCCAAACGTTCTTGAAAAGAAGTTTCTTTGTCTATTTGTGTCTGTGAACGTCTAGATTTACTTTCTTCCACATATTGTCTCAATTGTTTGTCCAATAAGCCACATTTCTAGTCGCTACTGAACTTGCCATATTTAATTAATGAAAATGTCACTGTAAAGTGAAAAACTGTTTAAAAACGCCACTGGTATAGTTCAAATTACCTTGGTATTCAAGTGACACGTAACACAGACGCACAACCTCTCTGAACGGTGTTGAATACAATACTGACTCACTGAGTCTAAATAAGTGATGAACCGGGCAATTTACAGTTAGTTTGTTTACATTTGATTTGTGCATGATGCCATTTGACACTCCCCACTGCTATGATGCTATCATCTCAACAACAGAAGATAACTACGCCACAATCCATATAATATTAATAATTTTTTTTATTTCCGATATTTTTGACAGTGGTGCGGCACCCCTAAATATACTTCAAATGAGCTGTTATTTTTGTCAGAAGTTATTCTTATAAAGGTTCACAGTAATTTGAGGTCCCATGTTATGATTTCAAAAATTTTGTTTTTTGGACCAATCATATATATATATATATATATATATATATATATATATATATATATATATATATATCCCTTTGCTTTGTCCGGAGCGATAGGGCGCGTCCCTCTGTGGCGAATGTGGGAATACACCTTTCTTCGGTGTAAGGGCTTTCTCTGCCCTCGTGGACCATTGGGCCCGTTTGGGGACCCGGCTGATCTCCTGCTTCTTTTTTTCTTTCTCCTTTAACCCATTTTTTCTGGCTTCTCCCTGTTTATTTTGGTGTTGTTCTTTGGACTTTGATTTTCACCCTTTCCTTGGCCCTTGGGTGTGGGTGGTGGTTGCCCTGCA
>JAJOZX010000828.1:205000-282500 GCA_023014485.1 Bathynomus jamesi | reverse complement strand
CCCATAATTATTTCATTTCAGTTTTAAACAATAATTATAGTAAGCCTACTTTCTTTGCCGCATCAAATCGGTGATCCGAAGACATATACTGTATATATATATATATATGTATATATATATGTGTGTGTGTGTGTGTGCAGTAAAATCACAGAATAACACGTGATCCTATTAATAAGCAAACAACCACAGTGAAAAGGAAAAAGAAACGAAATACGAGCGCTTTCGTGATATATTCACATCTTCAGGGAAAAAACAAGTAATAGGCAGATTTTACAAAGTAAATGAGTTAAATACACAAGCGAAAAATTCCTAATCGGCAACTCAATTTAAAAACCATAAAACACACTAAAGGTTTTTTCAATAGATAACTTAATCTGAAGGAAGCTAAATTATTGAATATGAAAAAACTATATAGGTAGATGAAATTAGACAATTAACATGTACAGAGAACAAAAATTATTATAACAGCTATTAGAAATAGTATTTAATTAAAGCAGGCAATTAAGTGGCAAGAATTTAATGAAAACAAAAGGAATGGTGCCATCATCATCTTACAGAATATTCCAAACTTCTACAAACAATATATATATATTATATATATATATATATATATTATATATATATATTATATGCAACAGAATAGAATACAAAGACAGAACAGGTCACCTCTTTAATAATTTAGAAATTTTGCATCTTGCCTGTAGTAATCCTTGCTCAAATGATTCTCACTGTAAATTCATAGATGGGTATTATAGTAAGATAGTATCCTTTTTAAGAGAAGCAGAAGCCCCCTGATTAAATCTTACAACTATCAT
Source organism: Bathynomus jamesi (assembly GCA_023014485.1). NCBI lineage: Eukaryota > Metazoa > Arthropoda > Malacostraca > Isopoda > Cirolanidae > Bathynomus > Bathynomus jamesi. The sequence goes on along the minus strand of JAJOZX010000828.1, from coordinate 281,685 downwards.
ACTAAGATTATTCCTGGATGGAATGATTTTGTTGCCCCCCCTGAAGAGGGAATCGAAAGACGCTTACGATTTGTGGTGCTTTCATGGTAAACCCAGATTAGGACCAGTATACATGAATATGTGTAGAAGTAGGGGTCAGTATAAGGCGGCCACAAGGTGATGTAAACAGGAAGAAGAGTCTATTCGAGCATCAAAAGCCTGTGAAGCTCGCATAAATAACGATAATAACAAATTTTGGAAATTTGTTAAGAATCAAACGGATGTCAAAAATGTCCTCCCTTCGACAATCGATGGGGTGTCGGGGGAGGATGAAATCGCAAAGCTGTGGAAAAACCACTACTCTAACATTCTTAACAGTGTGAGTAGGGATAATCTTAAGATAGATTGCAGCGAAACGACTGTGGGAAGGACAAGGGAAAATACTTTAATATCAGTTCCTGAATTAAAGAGCTAAGGACTGGTTCAGCGTCATGGGTAGATGAACTATCGAATAAGCACTTAAAATATGCCAATGACGTAGTACGTCTACGTATATCATTGCTTCTATCAGCCATGCTTGCTCATAGCTATATTCCTGCAGAGTTCATAAGGGTATATATCTTGCCCCTAGTCAAAAATAAGTATGGAAACATTCTGTCCAGCAATAATTACAGGCCTATTGCTGTCGCTTCCTGCTTCTCGAAACTATTAGAAAAACCCTTGTTGCTCTGATTAAATGGTTACCTATGGACATCTAATCAGTTTGGTTTTAAAAGGTCCCACTCAACTGACCCGTGTATCTATGTACTTAAAGAAACAATATCTAAATACATTGACAGTAATTCAACTATTTATAGCTGTTTCCTAGGTATATGTAAGGCATATGATAGAGTGAACTACAATATTTTATTTAAAAAACTAGAAGACAAGAAGGTTCTCGTATACATATTAAATTTATTGAAATTTTGGTATTCCCACCAATCTTTTACCGTTAGGTGGGACAATGTACTATCCGAATGTTTTGGCTCCTCTTGCGGGGTGAGACAAAGCTCCTTGCTCTCCCCTATGCTGTTTAATGTGTATATTGACGGATTGATTGCTTCACTTAATGAGGCAACAGTGAGATGTTGTATAGCTAACACAAGAATAAATAACTTAGTTTATGCCGATGATATGGTGTTAATAAGTCCCTCTGTTAAAGGTCTAGATCGGTTACTAAAAGTCTGCGAAGTGTATTTGCAGAAACATGATATTCTTTTTAATGTTACAAAAACTAAGGTTATGCATTTTCATCCTAAAAGCTGTAAGAAGCCAGCTGATATTAGATTTAAAATGAAAGGTGAAGTAATTGAGGAAGTACAGGAGTTCAAGTATTTGGGTCAAACTATTACCAGCTCCTTGAGTGATGACTCGGCTATAAGAAAACAATCTCGAAGCCTTTGTGCTAAAGGCTAAGGACACACTCTTTCGTACTTTCTGCAGTAATATTTACGGACAGCAACTTTGGGTGAACTATAAAAAAGGTTCTGGCAGAACCCTAAATTTGCTGTACAACAGGTCTTTTAGACTTACATAAATTACCCCCGAGATGCTCAGCTTCGCAAATGTTTGCTACCCGCAATGTCCCGAGCTTCCCGGAGGTAACAAGACGTGCTCAATACAGTCTGATGCAAAGAATTAAAAAATCAACTGATTATCCTGCCGCTTATCCTCTAAGCCAGCGGTTCTGAACCTTTTTCGTGTAATTTACCCTTTCGACTAGTTCACTCAGCCAGATTCCCCCCCCCCCCCTCCCCCCTAAAATAGGTTAAGCGTTAAGACGGTTAAGTAAACAAACTAGACTCGATGACAGACTTTATTATCATTAAATAATCAGTGTGATGGCTGAAATTGCTTTTTGCAAACCAGCTTGTCAATGTCAGGGGAAGTAGTAGTAGAGCGCGCAACGCAGGTCACACTCCACATTAAGCCGGTTTCGTGCTTTAGACTTGATGGTAAGCATAGTTGAAAAGCCGGACTCAGATACGTTGATGAAAATGGGATGAGGATTTTCAAAGCATTGCTACTCAGTCGTGGGTAACACCCAAAAGTCCTCGAGGTCTCGAACACGAAACTCATCCTTTGCAGAGGAATCGTGCGTGAGCTCCAGGAACTCTTCTCGGATGTTTTCAGGGACATCCACCTGGCACACGAATGGGTACCTCGTCAACCGCATTGAAATGTCGGCAGTGTCCACGCATTGATATATGGTAAACAATATTTGTTTATGTCTGATTTAACCTTACGTCTCAAAAAGCGTGATACTTTCCCGCGGTTCCAAAATTTACCCCCTACAACCAAGAAATTTACCCCCAGGTTAAGTAGTACTGCTCTAAGCTATGGAATTCTTGGTACAAAAACGTCTGTCTGTAGCTCCACTTTAACTCCGACATTACTGTATTATTTCTAATCAACTGTATATATTTCTATCCTTAGTATGTGGAACTGTCATTGTATTAATAATATTTGTCATATGGACTATAGTCTGCCAATAAGCCTTTTTATATATATATATATATATATATATATATATATATATATATATATCAGCGAAGTTAAGCGACATTGGGTCTGGGTAGTAGTTGGATGGGAGACCGTCCTCTGCGCCCAGATTATGTAGCGACCCGTAGATTAGGGATGAAATAATACCGACAATTTTTAATACCGCTATTTGAACAATTATTTTACTGAAACCGGTTTTATGCAGAGAATAATTTATAATGATTTTTTTGGTGTCACCCTGCCAAGTGCTAACCCTCCCACAAGCCTGCAGAACCTGTAGTACTCACCACATTAACGACAATAAAAACTGAAGTTACTTTTTAAATTCTGTCACCGACACCAAAGGGAAAATAGCATTGATTGAAAAAAGTTTGAACAGCACCTCTGAGGGAAAGGCAGGAAAAAGGAAGGACTGTTTATAATGATTAAGTATATCAGATAACCAAAGGTAAAAGGAAAAAATAATTAAAAAAAAAAAGAAGTTTATTAATAATTTTGCATATTTTCTTATTTTGGTTTTGGAAGTCAGTTTTGAGGAAACAAAGACTATCTAATGATTGTTCAGAGAGATTTGATCTTAGCTTGGTCAGAAATAAGCCAGCAGCAAAAAAAGCTCTTTCTGATTCTACACTAGTGGGTTTAATGGAAAGCAATGCCTCGTACAGCTTCTCTAAATTTTCACTTCTTTGTGAAGAAACTTCGAAACTCTTAAATTCATTAGTAGGATCAAAGTTAGTTGCATTGCTTCTCAATGGTACCTTTTCTAATTTCTCTATTTCTTTCATGTATTCGCACATCAATGGATCATCTACTTCATTCTTGTCTTCAGTAACATTCTCTGAGTAGTTAGATGCTCGTAAGTCTTGGTCTTCGCTTTCTTCCTCGAAACGAACTAAATTTTCATCATTCTTAGGAAAAAGCTTTTTAAAAATCCTTTCTGCAGTTCTTTTGAGCGCTAGTTTAGATGGAATAGAAAATAGTTCCTCCTCTTGAACTTTTAAAACTTCAGGGTTGTGAAGATATTTAATTAAACCCACAAGTTTCTTTAAAATAAATTTGATGGAGATTTCAGCCGTCAAGAGAGATGCCTCTTTTGACCATAGTCTTTTAAGAATTATTTCAACAGGACGAAGTGTATCATAGATCTTCCAAAATTTCCCACTCTCTCGAAGAAATGGCTTCAGTCGAACGAATCACTCTTAAAAGCTTTGGGGATGCATTGTTTCAATTTAAGGAGTCGTTCGACCATAATTAAAAAACTATTCCATCTTGTTTTACAATCTAAAATGAGTTTCAATTCCTTTCCGTTGAATTGGTCCTTAACAAAGTCTTGTAGTTTTTCATTTTTTAATGGTGACTTGCGAAAAATTCTTAATACCGAAAACCCAGTATCGATAATCACGATATCGGTATCGTGTCTCTTGTCGAATACCGGTATAAATACCGATTTTTCAATACCGGCTTTCATCACTAGTTCGGATCCCACCTAAAGCTGTAGGTCCCCTCCGTCATGTGACGGAGGGGAAACTATAATGCTGAGGTGTTCTGTTAAGTTATCAGTAACTGTTGTGAAGCCATGCCGCGCGGACGTGAACTCTCCGAGTTCCAACGTGGACTCGTCATCGGATGTTATTTAAGTAACGTTTCTATACGAAACATTGCAGCCAAACAGGATATACCAAAGTCGACTGTAGCGGATGTTATCATGAGATGGAAGCACGACGGTGCAACTAACGCGAAAAACGTTCCGGACGACCACGCAAACTGACGGAACGTGATAGAAGAAGTCTGGTACGACATGTCAAGAAGTCCCGCACGTCCTCTGCCGCTTCCATCGCTGAGGAGGTAGGAAGAGCATCCGGTACCTCCGTTAGTACTGTAACTATCCGCAGAGAGATGCACAGACTCGGTTATTATGGTAGAGCAGCTGTACACAAGCCACTGATTACAAAAGTTAATGCCACGCGTCGTTTGGCCTGTGTGTCTCCCGTCGTTCCTGGACCGTGGAGGACTGGAAAACTGTTCTTTGGAGCGACGAGTCGCGGTATTCACTCTTCCAGTCTGATGGGCGTGTTTGGGTGTGGCGACAGCCCGGAGAACGGCTTCTTCCTGACTGTGTACGTCCAACGGTGAAGTTCGGTGGAGGGTCCATCATGGTATGGGGTTGTTTTTCCTGGCTAGGGCTCGGCCCGTTGGTTGTTATACCCACTACCATGAACGCTGACGTTTATCTCGACGTTCTGGACAATTCGGCCCTCCCTACACTGTGGCAATACTACGGAGATGGCCATTGTTTGTTTCAACAGGATCGAGCTCCCTGCCATACTGCAAGGCGTGTGCAGGACTGGTTTCGTGAAAATAAGGTGGATTTGTTAGACTGGCCTGCTCAGAGCCCCGATCTCAACCCAATCGAGCACATGTGGGACGAACTGGAGCGACGGATACGAAACCGCACACCACGCCTGGCTTCACTTGCATCTCTTGCATCAGCTCCGCAAGAGGAATGGCGAGCCATTCCTGCACAGACTTACCGAAAACTGGTGGAAAGTATGCCTCGACGTGTTGACGCTGTAATAAAAGCAAAGGGTGGACCTACTGGTTACTAAATGCCATAATAAAACCATTTTTCCCAAAACCATGCGGTGTCCGAATACTTTTGATCATATAGTGTGTATATATATGTAAAGAACGACGCTTGTGTAGAAGAACGTTCCGCACAAGATGAGGAAGAACGAACAAATGAAAAATGGTTACCACCCGGGAATCGAACCCGGGATCTTCCGATTGCCGGTCAGATATGCTATCCACTACACCATGGGTCTCGATTAATCAGAAGTCTTAATTCTCCTACATACGAGCAGAAACCAATGACCTGAGGGGGCACCTTCGCATGCCGTACATATATATACATTTTAACTGCAAACAACACACAGTATAATTAATGTAAAGAACGACGCTTGTGTAGAAGAACGTTCCGCACATTTTTCATTTCGTTCTTCCTCCTCATCTTGTGCGGAACGTTTGGTTTCTGCTCGTATGTAGGAGAATTACGACTTCTGATTAATCGAGGCCCATGGTGTAGTGGATAGCATATCTGACCGGCAATCGGAAGATCCCGGGTGCGATTCCCGGGTGGTAACCTCATTTTTCATTTGTTCGTTCTTCCTCCTCATCTTGTGCGGAACGTTCTTCTACACAAGCGTTTTTCTTTACATTAATTATACTGTGTGTTCTTTGCAGTTAAAATGTATATATATATATATGTACGGCATGCGAAGGTGCCCCCTCAGGGCATTGGTTTCTGCTCGTATGTAGGAGAATTACGACTTCTGATTAATCGAGGCCCATGGTGTAGTGGATAGCATATCTGACTGGCAATCGGAAGATCCCGGGTTCGATTCCCGGGTGGTAACCTCATTTTTCATTTGTTCGTTCTTCCTCATCTTGTGCGGAACGTTCTTCTACACAAGCGTCGTTCTTTACATTAATTATACTGTGTGTTGTTTGCAGTTAAAATATATATATATATATATATATATAATTTAGGGTGATTCAAATATGGGGGTAAAAATTTTTTTTATATTTTAATGTGTTCAACCCTTTAAATGGTTCATTTCAGCATAAAACCAACTATCCTAAAATATTTCAGCAAATTTTTAATTTTTAGGGGTTGCTACCAGCAATTAAAAATTGACAGAACGACTCAAATTGTCAAATTTTTCCACACCACCCAGGGGGGTACAGTACAAGGCGCATTGCTTTTTTTTTAATGTGGAAAGCTCCCCCCTAGGTCCTACCATAACCACAAGCATGCATAATTAAACTAGCATGATATTTGAGACATTAGCTGTCCTTACTTCATCAATGTTTCTTTCTTTCTATCAGGGTAAACAGCCCTGTAGTTTTTCACTACTTGTAGCAAGAATTGTTTTTGATCTTCATCATGTGTTAATATTTTATTATATTCATCCATTAATTTTACTCCTCTTTCCGCTATATCATTCACGACTTTCCACTGTTTGATAGATTTCTTAGCGGAGTTATACTCTTCATCATTATGCCATTCTTTAGCATCTTTGAGTAAAAATTTTTGAACTAAATTCTGTTATTGTAAAGAATCTTTGAGTATTTGATGACAAAATCTTCTAATTTCTTCGTTGGAATAAGTGCAGGATCTAGAAAAGCCCGTTTTGCAGGAAGAGTTTCTGTTGTATTTTGCAAGGCCTTTACAATTTTGTTTTTCGTTTCAGTAGGCACTTCATCATCATAAAAGGCCAAGGCTACCAGTTCTGATAGGTACCAGAGGTGACCTAACAGTTTTTTAATAGCAACAAATGCAATTGTGTCATTTATTTGTTTGTAGACTACAAGATTCTGTAATAATTCCAGAGCAAGACGAGGAGCGCAAGATGGCACAGGAGCTGTAAACCATGCCTTTACATATAACCGAGTAGCAAATACGCAGATGTCTTTTAGTCCTTTTTTGTCTTTTACTGAAATTTGAACTGAGATTTGAACATAAAAATTTTTAATGAATATGTAATTTTGGCCATCCACCTAGCCCGATGAAGTCCCGCTGGATGTTTAAATTTGATTTCACCTTTTGGTTCACCTCCCAAAAAAATAATTGTTAACTGCAATAGTTGTAGGTAATCGTCTCTTGGTTGGAATGTATCTAGTTGATTTGTTGCAAATATAATTATGTCATCTTTGATGTCATGAATATTTTCATAGATATCTGGATCTGATAATGCTGTTTCGTACTCCTCCTTATTAATGCTTGACCATTTTTCTCTGAACTTAAAAAGGACTATATCTGGGCCAGAAGATGGTGATAAAGACTTTGAAACAACAGCTTCCAGCATAATTTCAAATATATGGTGTCGACATGCCAGCCACAATAAATCGTTGTCGAATTTTTGTTCTAGAAGAATAGCTGCACCATTTCTAGGACCAGTATTGGCTGCCGTTGTATTGAAACGCATGCATTTTATTTGTTCGCAGATGTCCTATTCAAGCGATGTCTGATTGTTTGCATTAAAAAGAGACGCATTTCTGTCACTCAATTTTGCAACATCAAGACTTCCTAATAATTTATCATCAAACAATTTTCTACGTTTTGCCAACCTTACTTTTCCATGTTGAAGGTTGTGCAGCACAGAAACCAGATTCATCACTTTTACTCTCTTCTGATTCTGATGATGTACTGGTGAGTATGACAGCCTCTTCATTATTCTTTCTTTTGATCTCTTCTTCTGCTTTCCTCTTTTCATAACGTTGTTGCTTTTCTGCTGCTCTTTGCTCTTTTTTAGCAACAGCCTTATCAATGGTACCCATTTTTCCATGACGTCCTTTCTCACGTTGCATTTTCAAGAATTTCTTATCATCTTCTATTTTTATAAGCTGCATAGCATTCTCATGAGCATGTCAAATAAGTTTTCCAGTTTATCTTTCCATTTTTCTTCTTTATTATTTAAATTTTGTGATCTTTTCAATTTTTTGCTTTTTTTTTAAGCAGCTGTCATTCCTTCAGTATTCCTTGAATTTTATCTACTACATGTATTCTTTGTTTTGCTGGTATTCCTGCTTTTTCCAAACTGCTAGCACATCATCTGCAGTAGAGCAGCATGATTCTCTAATGTCTTGCTTTTTAATATTTCTGTAGTGCTGAAGAGGGCCATCATTTCCTTCTCTGATGGTAATACGGATGTTTTTAGTACTGCAGAGGGCTGCCCAATTAGCCATACTTCAGTTTCTTTTCTTGTAGAACTTCTCCGAAATGAGCAACTACTGGGTGATGGTGAGTTAGGCCTAGCTTCCATAATCGATTAATTGGTATCAAAATTACGAGTTCCAAGCAACAATTAAAGCAAGCTAGTATATAAACCATTAATTAAAATTCTGAAATATAACAATTAAACATAAAATCATAACTTGTAAAAAACAACAAATTGAAAGAGGGAAACTTTGACGCCTGGTAGCACATAGTAAATTTTATTTAAAATTCAACAAATTTGGCATACACTACTTTTTTGTCATAGGGAACAAAAATACAGGTTGAACAATTAAAAAAAAAAACTTTGATTTTTTTTTAATCACCCTAAATTAATATATATATATAATTTTCTCTCTCAACGTAAAAATTACCAGACGGCTTAAATGGGACAGTAATTTTGAATTTGCAAGTTAGCGCATACTTGCATGAAGAGCGTTTTTTAATCCAGTATCGTTGTCTAAAGTACATTTAGTAAAACAAGCATTTACTACATATAAAATTCGTAAAAGCTTCAGTTACCGTATCAGCAAATTTATTTGGCATCGCAGTCGCCCAGACATACCGGGTAAAGTTATCAACAGAAATTAATGCATATTCGTTTCCATCATAAGATTTTGGCAATTGAGTAAAATCTATGGGAATACTTTATATAGGCCTATCGATAGGAGGAAACGTTCATAATTTTACCGTTTGTTGGCTATGTCATCGGCGCAATTGGCATGGTGTACAGTCTAGGGTGGATCACTTTTCACTTTTTTTTAAAAATTATAGCTGGTCAAAGTTTTTCCCATGATTTGGTTCAGTGGAAGTACACTGACACCATTTTTACCAAAATCGATCAATATTTAGGGGTCGCGCATCGACCTTGGAAATTTGGCCAAATTGACAATTTTTTACTGAATAAAGATAAATCATCAAATGACCATATTTTCTGAATCCTCTCAGTGAAAGAAATCCTCTCAGATACTTACCAAGTTGATAGGACAAGTGGTTTAGAAGTTATACTCACCTTGAGATAGCATTAAAATTTAAAATACTGTATTTGTCCCCGTACCTCCATATGCTGTCTGCCATTGTCTGCTTTTTAGGATAAGATAAAGCGAATAAGGAAAGATCAAATGTATTTTGTATTAAGACGGTTTACCGATATCACTAAAGGCACTTACTCCGGTGCCCCTAACTAGGTTCAAAAACTGTATGAATCGTGGTTAGAACACACGTCATTTTAAGGCGTGCGCCATGTACTCTCTCTGCTAACTCCCTTTCCCTCTGCGCACGTCATCTTGGCAAGTGACGACTTCTTGAAGTCACCGAGTTCTTTCCGGCTCTTTTCCACGAGCTGAAGAAGACCCTGCAGCTATGACTCGTCTTTTGTGACAGTGTTCGCGTAATCTTCTATCAGTTTTATCCCTCTCTCTGCCACGTCGTTGGTAACTTTCAGATGCGAGATGACATTCTTCAGATCACAGTAGTTCTTATCTTGATCCCATTTATTCACCGGCATAGTGAGCCACTTAGACGCGCACACCTGCAGGCCTGTGAACACGAACCACGATGACTCATCGATCAGGTCCGGAAGGCGCGTCGTGTGATCAACCGAGACGTTGTCATATGTGAACTCCTCGGGCACAGCGAGGCGGCACAGCTTCTTTGCCATCTCGTGCTTCACAGTGTCTTCCACTTTGTCACTGCAGAGGGCGAAAACGACGGTCTGAGGCCTCAGATACCACAAGTGCCGCCTGATCACTGCCAGTGAAGCCTCTGCAATCTCGCGATCCACAGCCCTGTACTGCAGAAGACACTGGTACAACACAAGGTCATTCAGCGGGGCATCAGCTGCGACAGGAGCCGCCAGCCAGGCAGGTGCGTAGAGGAGTGCAGTAAATAGTACCACTCTCTGAAGTTTCTGTACCAGCTCGTCGTCGAACTCCAGCTGACCGCTGAACATCAGGAGCTTCGTGTAGTAGATGATCTGAAACGAATACGCACTGTGATGTATAAATACCGATACCACTCCATATAAGTTTGTTTAATGGTAAATTATTTATCTTATTTTTTTCTGGTAGGGACTTCAAATGGCTGTTTGCAGAAGGCAATACAATATTTAACTTCTAATTCAAAATACCAACCTTGGCCATCCACCTCGCATGATGGTAGGCTCCTGGGCGCATGAAGTGTGTGCCACGACGTGGCTGGGCCCCGAGTACCAGGAGTGTAATCTCCGCCACTTCTCGGTAGTCTTCTCTGACAAGACCAGAAGCGGTGCCGAGGAACTTGACTGCCTCATCTCGGAGCTCCATTAGCCACGTCACCTCCGCCAAATGCTCGATCTCCATCTCGCGAGAAGTCGAGAGGTCGAGCTTGTCCCACCTGAAAGGGGAGTTATGAAAATATTGCATGAAAACGACTGAAGTTTCCCTTTTCGACTGCTATTAACATCATTAGTAGAAGGACGCTGATATCTCAATTGCTCTGAAGGCAAAAAATCATTGGAGAAAACAAATGCGCCTTAGACTTGAAATTCACCTTCTCCTCAGATACTGGAACAAAGGTTCAGTTGGTGCTGTGGTTCTTCCAAACGCGGTGATGACCACTGCCCCCACGATGAGCTCCATAACGTGATGGCGACAGCCCAGCTGGAAGAGCGGTTTACCAAGCATGTTCTCCAGCCGGACCACCGCACCCTGCACCCTCCCCGTATTGGAGGAAGTTGTGTCGAAGCACAGTCCAATCACGTTCTCGCACTCCCAGTCTTTGAGAGCACGAAAGGTCGCCTGGGCCTGGGACAGACCGGTGCCGTCAGCAACAGTCGGAACGGCCAGCAACTTTCCTTCTGTGCGTTGGGGAGCTCCGGAGATGAGAATCGCTTGGCGGTGCTCCAATGATCCAAGAGAGTCCTGAAACGTATGTCATACATGCCAATCCATTATCGTCCACTGGAATATGTCAATCCACTGTCGTCACTGGAACATGTTAATTCACTGTCGTCCACGGTGAGGGCAAAACTGACCTTGATTACTTTACCGTCCCAGTGGACGACAGCATGCCTCGGAGATACGAAGGATTTCTGCACAGCTGTCGACACTTCACAACGATGTGCCACTCTTCCACGGCGAGACGTGTCCTTCGAGATACTGAATTTGTCCAGGTCTGCGGGCGGATCTGCCGAACGTAGGACTGCCGCCACGACACTTGCCACCTATGTGCGAAATTGAAAGGAAATTGACAAGGATGCGTATGGTTTTTATGTGACAAAATAATCACTAAATTTTCCGTCGTTACGTCTATTATATCTTTGTCAAGGAAAGATCATTATACACACCTGATTATTGGACATCCGGAAGCGATCATCCACTTCAATAACAGCCGGTGCATTGAGGATGCGGTGAGGAAGGCTGATTGATACTGTTGATTCTCTCGGCTGTCGGTATGGTGGTTCTAGCTGTGATTCGGAGTTGCTCGATGATCTGCTTTCTATAGATTCATCGTCGCTCTCAGCTTCGGTTCCTAATTTCGTTTTTGAGGTGCCTGGCTCATCACGAGATTGTTGTCTTGAGAGTTGCCGTTTTCTCTTGACAACGAACACTTTATCATTCCCACTCATTGTTGCCTGGCGCAGGCCCCATTGATCCTCATAAAATTTAATATCTTCTTGTTTGTTGTTGTCTGAGAGCAGTCGACTTTTCTGTATCTCTTCAATAGCATCGGGAGCTCCGATGTCCCAGAGCTTGTTCAGATTTTCTGAAAACTTCTCCCTGCCTTTTCCCGCGTCACTGTCTCTCATCTTGCTCTTCTGTAGCGAGCACCACTCTTCCCACAGTAACTCAAGTTTTCTTTCGCGGTTACGCCTCGTGATCGTCTTTATACGTGCCATGTTCCAAAATGCCAGAACATTGGCCACAGTGTCTTTTACGGCGGCCTTCCTGTCAGTAGTTTCCTGCTTGGCATAGAAGAAGTACTGGAGAACTTGATGGGTGGTTGGCAATTTGGCACCACCGATCGAGGAAGATGGCTGACCTTAGAGAAGGTGGTGCTCTTCTTGCTGCTTTCTCTTTTCCAGAATAAGTAACTTTCAGAGTCTTCCCACTCCTGGTTGTTAACAGTTTATCCATTGTACTAAAGTCTAGAGTCTAGACTTATCAAACAAGAATCAATTGACACAGTTGATCTGTAAAAAGCAAACTGTGATTAGTAAAAATATTGGTCATAGACATAGCGTGTGTGTGTAATTGGGATTTTAGGATGCGCCAGCTACTGATGCTCTGATTACGTCCATAACGGGGGACAAATACGATATTTTAAATTTTAATGTTATTTCTAGGTGAATGTAACTTCTAAACCACTTGTCCGATCGACTTGGTAAGTATCTGAGAGGATTTCTTTCACTGAGAGGATTCAGAAAATATGGTCATTTGATGATTTATCTTTATTCAGTAAAAAATTGTCAATTTGGCCAAATTTCCAAAATTGAAATTTTCAAGGTCGATGCGCGACCCCTAAATATTGATCGATTTTGGTAAAAATGGTGTCAGTGTACTTCCACTGAACCAAATCATGGGAAAAACTTTGACCAGCTGTAATTTTTAAAAAAAAGTGAAAAGTGATCCACCCTAGACTGTACACGTTTTGTGTGTACTCTTTAATTTTTTTTTATCAGGTTTGGCCAATAAAAAGTTGATCTCATTCTTTCTAAGGTCCTTAAGAAACCCCGATGACAAGCTACAAGAGAATCGTGAGATAATTGTTAGGACAGATACAAGTAAAGATTTAGGTATGACAAGTTGGTTTCTAATATGCGCTGTGTTCTTATGAATTTTCCTGACTCCATATAATATGCCTTCGTCTGAATAGTATAAATGACTTTTACTCGGTTTGCGAGGAAGTACGTTACAATCACCTTTCAAATACTGCATAGTGGGTTTTGAAAAGTTATTCTCTGACTGATCTTTCTGTACGGTTTCTAAATCTAAACGAAGAACCGATTGAACACGTTCGTCTGAGCCTACCGCGTTAATATTCGAGACTGGGCTTACTGGAAACGTGTCCTTTAAAGTTGTGCATGAGGTTGGGGGCTAAAATATTTGCTTTACCAATTAAGTAATGAAATTTGAATTCGAAAGTACAAAACTGTAGTGCCCAGCTACACAATTTTGAATTTCTATTGTTCCGTGGTCGGAATGAATATGAAACTTTACCCCTGTCAAATAATGCTCGAATTTATTAACTCCCTGTTACAGTCATTGCTTCTTTCTCTATTGTTAAGTTCTTGACTTTAGAATCTTTAAATTTTCAAAGAAAATAAGCAATGGCCATAGGGATCTCTGTCCCATTTTTTGAGTTATCAGACTGCGTTAAAACTCCACCAAGTCTTTTATTTAATGCGTCTGTTTATAAGTAGATTAGTAAAATCTGGATTTTGTGAAATGGGAGACTCGGTTGATTTCTGCTTTAATGTGTCAAATGCGATTTGATGTGATCTCTCCCATTTATTGTTCCGTCGAATTAATTCTGTTGAGGATCCCTCAGTAACCGAAAAATCCTTAATGGAACGACGATAAAAGCCTATTAGTCCTAATAATTGCTTAACATTTCGTAGTGTGGTAAGTGGTGAGACTTCACGAATATTAGTTAACTTCTCAGGTGATGGGAAATGCCATGCTTAGAAATTTCATGACCATTTTGTTCACAAAATACATTTTGACAAGCCCAGCTTTAAATTGTAAGTTTCGAGCTGCGTTAATACTTTATCTAAATTGTTCAAATGTTCAAAGTTTTGGCCTATAACGATGATGTCATCGATAAACGAGTGACATATTTTATCGTGAATTTGCTTTTGTAAAATCCAATTTATAGTTCTTGAAAATATAGCCGGACCGTTGATTGCTCCGTTTGGTAATTTTTTGTATTCAAATAGGCCATTTTCCACCATAAATGCAGTCTTGACGATCTTCCGAATTAAGTGTTATTTGATAATAACCATGCTTCAAATCTAAGGTGGAAAACACTGGTGAACCATTTAGGCTATCAAATATGTCATCGGATCTATTAATTAATTAGCTTTCTTCGTAAATGCGTTAAGTTTACAAAGATCAGCTACCAGTCTCGTCCCACCATTTTCTTTTTTTTACCAAGAGAATCGGTGATCGCCAGGCACTTTCGGACGGTTGAATTAACAGCCATTTTTCACATTTTGAACCAGTGTTGTCAACTTGGGCTACTTTTCGCAGATTGGGCTACGTTTTAGAGCCCTGCTAAAAAATAAAATTTTCTGCTGTCTGCTACTTTTTGGGCTACTTGTAACGTACGTAGTCATAAATTACGCGCAAGACAAGTTTCAAACTTGACCTCTGCGGAGTATAAAAATTTGTGTGAACTGTGCGTAATTTGTATTTCAAGTGATATAAATTATAAATTTGTGATATACACACACACACACATATATATATATATATATATATATATAGGGGCGACAAGCTTGACCTTCGCGAAATGAGAAATCATCACGCGGAACCTTTGTAAGGTTGTAAGGTAAGGTTATATATATATATATATATATATATATATATATAAGCACCAGACAAAAAATTAGTCACCCCTAATAGCACCGATAGTAGGAAGTTCAAGGTCACACAGAGGGCGCTGATGTAGCATTGTTAAGTGACAAGTAGCGGTGACGTAGCACACAGGATCAGATCTGTTTCGTGAGGTGGTGAAGAACAAAGTGTGTGTTGGATATAGTCTGCAAAATGGGTCGTGAGGCAGACGTTACTCAGTGGCAAAAGGAGCCATCGTGTTTGGCAGAGCCCACGGACACAAAATGTCTGAAGTAGCCCAATTTGTTGGTGTGTCAACGCGTACTGTCCAGCGAGTTTACAAAGAGTGGTGTAGTTCGCAATCAACTGACAATCGACGGCGTAACTGTGGCCGGAAAACAATTCTCGACAATAGGGGCCGCCGCCATGTTTCTCGTCTAGTAACTGCAAATCGTTTTCAAACCAGAGAACAATTTCTCCAAGAAACCAATGAGGTTCTCCAGCGACCAATTTCCGAACGGACATTGCGACGAGAACTGCATGCGATGGACATCTGGAGCAGGGTACCACGGAAGAGGCCGCTGTTAACAGCAAGTCACAAATTGGCACGTTATAAATGGGCTCAGAGGCACAAAAACCGGACTGCGGCAGATTGGAAACGTGTAATTTGGTCCGATGAGTCCCGTTTTTGTTTGTTCTCCAATGATGAGAGGCGACGAGTACATCGCAGGTCCAATGAAGCCTTTAATCCTGAATGCGTCGAAGGTGTTGTTCAGGCTGGAAACAGAAAGTGAAGCGCAGGAATAGACACCCACGGACTCTGGCGGAACTTCGGGACCGGCTGATGAACGAGTGGCAGCAAATCGATGTTCAGTACATGCACAACCTCGTAGAGTCTGCCTCGCCGGATTCGTGCGGTTATCAAGGCCAGAGGCGCCGTCACACGTTATTAGGTACATTCTGAGAGGGGTGACTAATTTTTTGTCCGGTGTGCTTATAATTATGTCATCTTTGATGTCATGAATATTTTCATAGATATCTGGATCTGATAATACTGTTTCGTACTCCTCCTTATTAATGCTTGACCATTTTTCTCTGAACTTCTTAAAAAGGACTATATCTGGGCCAGAAGATGGTGATAAAGACTTTGAAACAACAGCTTCCAGCATAATTTCAAATATATGGTGTCGACATGCCAGCCACAATAAATCGTTGTCGAATTTTTGTTCTAGAAGAATAGCTGCACCATTTCTAGGACCAGTATTGGCTGCCGTTGTATTGAAACGCATGCATTTTATTTGTTCGCAGATGTCCTATTCAAGCGATGTCTGATTGTTTGCATTAAAAAGAGACGCATTTCTGTCACTCAATTTTGCAACATAAGACTTCCTAATAATTTATCATCAAACAATTTTCTACGTTTGCCAACCTTACTTTTCCATGTTGAAGGTTGTGCAGCACAGAAACCAGATTCATCACTTTTACTCTCTTCTGATTCTGATGATGTACTGGTGAGTATGACAGCCTCTTCATTCTTCTTTCTTTTGATCTCTTCTTCTGCTTTCCTCTTTTCATAACGTTGTTGCTTTTCTGCTGCTCTTTGCTCTTTTTTAGCAACAGCCTTATCAATGGTACCCATTTTTCCATGACGTCCTTTCTCACGTTGCATTTTCAAGAATTTCTTATCATCTTCTATTTTTATAAGCTGCATAGCATTCTCATGAGCAATGTCAAATAAGTTTTCCAGTTTATCTTTCCATTTTTCTTCTTTATTATTTAAATTTTGTGATCTTTTCAATTTGTTTGCTTGGTTTTTCTTAAGCAGCTGTCATTCCTTCAGTATTCCTTGAATTTTATCTACTACATGTATTCTTTGTTTTGCTGGTATTCCTGCTTTTTTCCAAACTGCTAGCACATCATCTGCAGTAGAGCAGCATGATTCTCTAATGTCTTGCTTTTTAATATTTCTGTAGTGCATGAAGAGGGCCATCATTTCCTTCTCTGATGGTAATACGGATGTTTTTAGTACTGCAGAGGGCTGCCCAATTAGCCATACTTCAGTTTCTTTTCTTGTAGAACTTCTCCGAAATGAGCAACTGGGTGATGGTGAGTTAGGCCTAGCTTCCATAATCGATTAATTGGTATCAAAATTACGAGTTCCAAGCAACAATTAAAAGCAAGCTAGTATATAAACCATTAATTAAAAATTCTGAAATATAAACAATTAAACATAAAATCATAACTTGTAAAAACAAACAAATTGAAAGGGGGAAACTTTGACGCCTGGTAGCACATAGTAAATTTTATTTAAAATTCACCAAATTTGGCATACACTACTTTTTTGTCATAGGGAACAAAAATACAGGTTGAACAATTAAAAAAAAAAACTTTGATTTTTTTTTAATCACCCTAATATATATAATTATATATATATATATATATAAATAAAATCTGCTATATTTTTCATAATTCGCTATTTTTTATTAATTTTACTGCTACTTTATAAAATAAGAGTTGGCAACACTGTTTTGAACGTGCTGTTCAACTAACGCGCTCGACGAGTAAGGTAATCTGTACTGTGGAGAGGCGATAGGCCCCCTATTATCCGTCTCTTTTGAATAAAAAACGTCTGGCATCTCACCTCGGTCTAATTCATTTAAGGAAATGGCATTTCTATGGTTACGTAAACGGTTTAGTAACTTAGATTTTTTAGTTTCATCCAAATGAGACAATTCCAATTGTTGGAACCGTGTTTCTAATTCTGTCAGGGGTAACCGACGTAACACAAACTGAATGAGAAGGAACGTCGGTCTGAGCCTCACTCTGAGGTTGCATTTCCTCTTGTACAATATACATTTGACCTATTACTGAATAAAATGGAATTTTTTAATTTTTACTCGGTAGACTAGTGATTAAGAAGCTGGGCTGCTGATTGGGAAGTCATGAGATCGAGTCCGGGCGAGGACTGTAATTTCTGACACCCGAGGTGGGTTGTGGTGGTTCGGATTCCACGTTAAGCTGTAGGTCTAATGTGGAGCAACAAGCTTGACCTTCGTCAGAATGAACAATTCGGGTGGAAGCAAAAACCAAGGTTAATTAAAAATAGTTAAAGGAGCTCTTCCACTTTTTACGTAGGCCAAAGTGGGGGGAAATTTTATGTCTAACGGTAACTTAGGAGAGTCTATTAAAACCCGGGTGTCATCGAGAATATGTATTTTAACAAAATACTGCACCGTCGTCAATGCAGGAATATCAAAATTCTTCGGACTTTTGCAAAGTGTATCTGTTGAGGCTTCGGAATTTTGACTGCATTTACTTTAATTGACTCGATTTCGTTGGACAATGATGGAGAAAAAATATTAGATATCATAATTTGATAGACTGAATATCCGAATTTGGTTTATATTGGATAATCGCATTGGCCCGTTTTAATAAATCTGATCCGAAAAGCAACGCACCCAGAAATCAAACATCGTTAAAAATAACAAAATTATGATAGTAAACTTTGACATGTTTCAAATTAATTGACAGTTGAATACTTCCTTTTATTCGAATGCATTTACTTATTCGCGGCTCACAGGATTTTATTACATAAATGAATTTTGAAACCCTGATTTCCAAAATTAGAGGTAATCGAACTCTTAATTAGCGAAATATCTCTACCGGAATCTGTAAGAGTACGGTGAACATTATGATGCATTTGAATGCGAATCATGGAGCGTGGATTTTTCGCGGGTAAAGTATGGTTTTAATTAAGTATGGAGGCTAATGATTGAGTGGATTTATTGATGTTAGTTGGCGATGAAATGTGAATTGTCGCAGTATGTCGTTTCTTAATAGGCTTCCGAGTGCCTATTACGTTCGCTGCCTTTTTTTCGACATCTTTGGGGTTGAATGTTGACGGTAATTCCTTCAGGACATTTCGTTTCACGGCTAAACTGGTAATCATCAAAATTACCTTGTCTATTGAAAACTTTCTGCTTTTATCAAACACTGCAGATTTTATTCTTTTGTAGCTATTCGGGGTACGACGCGTTAGGAGTAATTTGAAAGTCTCCTATAGAATTGAATAACAAAAGAAGCCTTTGTTCGGTATGTCTTCACGATAAGGCGTCCCGTGGAAGACTCGGGGTCTGGAAGCGTATGCATCACTTTATACAGTTGCCGAGTCAGTTGCGGCCCTTCCAAGTTAGTAAGAATAATCGTTACTTGATCTCGCTCACTAATTCCTTTAAGTTTGCTTTTCAGGTAAATGTTTGCAAATACGTGTCGATATCATCATTATCTAAATTTAGGGGTTGTGTATTTTTCTCACTCTAAAATGACGTATGGAAAGGTTATTATCGCGAGGCTGACCATAACAATTTCGCCTACCAACCATTCATTTATTTTATATTTTATATATATATATATATATATATATATAATTTTATGAACGAAAAATGAAGTGACTGAAAAAAAATCTGTAAAAATTAAAACCGAACGGGAATTGAGGAAGTTGTACCTCAAAAAAAAGGGCCCTTTAAAGTTTACAACCCTCCCTTCATATTGGGGATCTAGGGAGAGATGGAGTATAGCGGGGTTGGAGAATCGAGGGAGGGCCTGAGGTAACCACTCGAGAAGTCTAAACAAAAAACGTTGGAGGCTACACAGTTTGAGCGTGATTTTCAAAGCCTACCACATAGACAAACTATATATAAATATTTATAAGCCTACCAGAATTTTCTATGTAACGACGTTAGCCGAAATACATCGAAAGAGAAAAATGTAACATTAATCGGGACAACACACTAATAAGTTTTCCTTTGCTATTTATACGACACGAAGCAACGCAAAAGTCTACTTCAGTAACAGAGTGTGTGGGATCCTATTAAATTGCTAACAATTTAATAAGATTAACTGCCACCAGAAATGTAGTGTTTTATTTATTAAATGTTCTACGAGTATTTGGCCGATATGTTAATAGTAAAATTTAGGTAAATGAGTATTTGTGAAGCCTTACCAGCCGACTTTTCACTGACACAACCAACCTTAAGAAAACGAAATAATTTACTTATCAAATTTTATGTTTATTAAAATAACTGTAATTTAGTTAAAACTTCGAGTTTTTAGGGTAAGGGCGAATGTTATTACGTAAAACAGTACCGAATGAGAGTCTGGTAATTGCGACTAATAAACTGACAAGCTATACTTACAAAAATTTCGAGAGCCCCAAAAATCTGTGGTCCTGACTGAACAAAATCTAAAATTGAACTCTGGGTATGCAGGTTGTTATGGCACCCTCGTAGAGGGTTCCTCCCCCCAACTTCTCCCTCAAGGGGCAGCCCTTCTACCCCATTCCCAACAGAAACACCCACGAGAAAAATATAAAAACCGTTACAAGCTTTCAATCTTTGAGAAGTTTCATTCAAACAAACCTTTTCAATTTATCTTCCCTAAACAACTATACTTATAACCCCCCCCCCCCCCCCCCTGCTACATTAGAAGGTTTAATTAGAAATACACAAATATTATATTAACAATGTTCATTACAAATATTTCTGAAATACAAATAAACATAGACGCTATTTCAGAATTTCTCTGGGTCATTTATTAAAATTATTACAATTTAGATCTGCGCATTACAGTCTTGAGCAAGACTCGGGGTCCCTGATCAAAGGTCAGTGTCGCAAATAGAGGTAAAATGTCAAATGGGGAGTTTCGCTTCATAAATTTTTAACTTCACCATAAATTACTGAAACTTCACACGCATGAATGGTCATAAAACGATGTGTTTTGAGCAATACTGGGGTCCCTTCATCAAAGGTCAAGTGGAGGTCCACGCCATAACTCTTGAACTACTAAACATAGTGATGACTGCATTCACATGATCAGTACAAGCCGATGTGTCGCGCAAGAACCAGGTTCTACCACTCTAGGTCAAAGTTACAAATATAGAAGGTAACAATAGTGTCGTTCCGACATAGTTCTTGTTTTGTCTGTTAACACTAAAAAAAAAAATTACTTTTGATAAATGGTTCAACTTGATGAAATATTGTATATTTGTTCGCTCGTAATTGCTCGAAGATTGTTAACTTGACGATTGACTATTCAAAACCTATCAAATCAGCTACTGCATTATACTTCACTGGCTTTGCTTTGGCTAACGCCAAACGCTTTTATTAACTCAGAAAAGAATGGGTTGAGCATAGTATAGTCCTGTTTACAAACTCTTATGTACGTTTTTAATTTCTGTATCAAATGATCATGTTGCACAAACGTGGCATTCCTGTTATATTTCGTGTTATTCTTCAAACCAACAGATAATTTTATTAGTTTCGTATAGGTACCTTCACAAAAATTTAATAATTACATTTATAGCCTTTTTATAAAGTTTCGTCTTTTGGCGCAGTATCATAATGAAGGTGAAAACTTTTTGGAGCGCATTATCACTGGAGATGAAACCTGGATCCATCACTATGAACCAAAAAGCAAACGACAGAGCATACAATGAAAGCATCCAACATCTCCCGTTGCAAGGAAGTTCAAAGCGCAGCCGTCAGCAGGTAAAGTTATGCTAACATTGTTTTGGGATACACGAGGCCCTATCCTTGAACATTATCTAGAGCGTGGAACTACAGTAACAAGTGCATCGTATTCTGACATGCTTCGGAATGAGTTAAAGCAAGCAATTCGCACAAAACGGAGAGGGAGATTGTCGGAAGGTGTTATTCTGTTACACGACAATGCGCGCCCTCATACCGCTGCACAGACTAGAAAATGCCTTCAAGAACTTAAATTTGAAGTTCTCCACCATCCAGCCTACAGTCCCGACCTGGTACCTTCGGATTTTTACTTGTTTGGACCACTAAAAGACGCTTTCTGCGATTCCAAGGCGATGATGACCTGAAGGAGGCGGTGCATGACTGGCTACGCACACAGTCAAAAACATTCTTTTGTGATGGCATTAGGAAGCTTGTAGATCGCTGGACTAAGTGTATTGGGAAACAGGGAGACTATGTTGAGAAGTGATATGTTTATAATCTATCAGATGTGAAAATAAAAAGTGCGGATACTTATTGAATTACCCTCGTGTGTGTGTGTATATATATATATATATATACACACACACACACACACATACACACATACTAGGGGCACTCAATATACTTTGCCCCACCCTTTTTTCTTAGCTAAATAATAGGCCATGGGGCTGAAATGTCTTTTGGGCCGTAAGTTTGAACTTTCTACGCTTCACATAACGGGATTTTTCCAGTTTGAACCTTCCCTCCTTGTATAAAACCGCTTTTAAACGCCCCTGTATAAAACCGATGGTTAACGCAGTTTCGAAAATGGCGTCTGACAGTGATGTGCGTCGTAAACAGAGAGCTGTTATCGAGTTCTTAACCGCAGAGAAGGAAACATTTGGAAACATTCACAAACGTCTACAAAACGCTTACGGAGATGCTGCTGTTGATGGAAGCACAGTTGGACGCTGGTCTAAACGTGTGAGATCATCGGAGAGAGCGAGAGCCAGCCTCGATGATGAGCCACGCAGCGGTCGCCCGGCATCGGCTGTGACATCTCACACTGTGCAACGTGCTAACAGCATCATTCGATCAACTGGGCGCGTCACATACAAGGAGCTATCATTGGAGCTAGGAATTAGTGAAGGAAGTGTGAATACTATAATTCAGCAACTGGGATACTCAAAAGTGTGTTCACGGTTTGTTCCTCGCGAACTGACTGAAGATCACAAAGCCCAAAGAAAAGAAATTGCTTCTGGGTCGTTGTTTCTATACGAGACAGGAGGGGATGACTTCCTTTCACGAATTGTGACTGGGGATGAGACTTGGGTACACCACTTTGAACCTGAAACAAAACGCTAATCCATGGAGTGGCATCACGCAGACTCCCCACGTTATGGCCACGATCTTCTGGAACATGAAAGGGGTGTTTCTGGTAGACATTATGAAGAAAGGACAAACAAATCAGAGGCATATATTGCTACCCTACAGAGACTTCAGAGACGTATAAAGCAAGTTCGACCGGAGAGAAAACTGGAAGACGTCCTTCTTTTGCACGGTAACGCAAGACCACACAACAGTTTGCACACAAGAGAGGCCATCACAAAAAATGCGCTTGACTGTGTTACCCCACCCTCCATACAGCCCGGATCTGGCACCTTCAGACTTCCATTTGTTTGGGCCAATGGAGGATGCTATTCGTGGAAGAAAGTTTCAGTGACGATGAGGTTGTTGAGGAGGTTAAGATGTGGCTCTAGCGGAACCCAGCAGACTTTTACCAGCAAGGAATAAAGGCCCTTGTTTCGAGGTGGAGGAAAGCCGTAGAAAAGGATGGAGACTATGTGGAAAAATAAAAACTTGTGAAAAAGGTATGTAACTACTTGTGTACAAAATTTCTGGAACTTGGGGGGAATATATTGAGTGGCCCTCGTATATATAACTATGATAATCGTAGATTGATTTTATGCGGAGACTGAAATAAAATGTGCAGTACAGAGGAGTTTTCGTCCTCTGCGTCACCTAGCCAAGTCGGAAGTACGCTCCCCATTAGAGTGTGTAGACATCCAGATTAACGACATCTCATTGATTTGATATAAAATCGACAAGTTACGAGTATTGTAGATTAGATTAGGTTAAGGTATTATGGTTACCTATTATTTTGTTTCCTTTCCAATTTCCAGTTCTTGAACAGCGAAGTGAGCATAAAATTTTAAACTTGGTTACCGTGAGAAATATCTCAATATATATTTGCATTCCGTTTGGACCTATACGCATCAGATCGACAAGACCTTAACATCGACACTCCGAAAACCTAATTTAATCTAACGCATAATATACTCGTCGATAGAATACAAAGTCGATTAGATGTCGTAATCCCGTTCAATTTGGCATCTCTTTGGTCAGTACTTCCTGAGAACTAAAGTGATCGGGGTTGAAGAAAATATCCTTAGCAACACTACTTTTAAAGTTGTTTTGGCGAAGATCACATAACTTTGTTAATAATTAATTATTTTAACTGAATAAGTAATACGGTATAACGAGTGTATAATGTTAAATTTATAAACTGACGAGATTATTATTATTACAGTGAAACTCGAGACCATCTCTTCCATTTAGAACAAATAAAGCGCAAAACACCCTCGTAGAAATTAAGCTTGAACGAGGGAGCCGGTGTAGTCAATTTAAGGGAAATTACTCGAGAAAAGAGAGTAGAAAAATTCTCGACATCTTGTGTTTTGCTAGATGTTGCATAAAGTTCGTTATGTAATGCATAATATTCAGTATTTAACTCATTTTTCTGCGCATTAGTTTCTTGTTTTTTTCGGTTTCCCCAAACCAAACGAGGCAGGCTTGTTTGGTTTGGGGATTAACCCTTTCGAGGCGGGGGTCCTGGAGCAAAATGTATACCGCACAGACGGCAGTTAGGGCCAAAAATGAAAAAGTTTCACGAGGTTTTTTGCTTAAAATGTTGAATTACGACGTAAATTAAAAGAAAAACAACCGTTTCGTACTGCGTGTGCGGGCGGAACGTATGTCCCACAGACGGCGTTTCTTTTACGCCCATTCAAATGCGGGCGTGAACATTAAAATCGTACGGCGTACGTAGTTAGGTTTTAAAGAGTTAATGAGGCTGTTCCTTCGTAACCCACAACTTGAGCCCCTTCGCACGCTGTGAATTGTTTCAGGAGTTTCTGACAGGAATCAGGAACCGATTCTTCTTGAATTAGTCTCGGTGAGAGGGTAATATTTCATGAATTTTTTTTAAATATTTATCGTGTCAGCATTGAAATTATATCTTTTTTATTTATTTACAAATAAAAAATTATAATTGCATCATATAGATTATTTTCATGAAGCGCAGCGTTTCATTCTATCCTTTATTTTACATTTTCCTTCTATAAATGACTGAATACGTGCGCGAGGTATGTGTGGACGCATGGTGCTAAACAATTATAAAGGTTTTCTCATAACTTTCCAATGGCTTTCCCTATAACTCGGGTTATAGGGAGTGTAAAACCCACTCAGCATACAAAGCTCAAGACTTTCATATCATACTTAAGTAGATGCAAAATCCACAAAGCATTAAATTATTAATATAGAGATCCCAAAGTCTAACTGGGAACGAAGACGGTAAGAGAGGAGAAAAAAGCACTTTGCTACTTTATTAGTCATCTTTCGTAAAGATATTAATATTAATTAGTGTATAAAAATTGTTGAAACCCCAAATAACAATTCTAACTAATGTAAATCTTTTAAAACTTATTTACCCATTTCCTTTCAACTGGCCAGTGCCAGTAATTCAGTAGGCATAACTGATTTCTTGTAACTGAAGTGAATACACCGAGGTCGGGGGTTTGAATCCCGATAGTGCTAATAATAATACAGAAGGTAGCGCAATTGGCCAACATTAATTAGCCTGAGCTCTGTGCAAGTTTCTGGCCTCCTCGACAGGTTGTTCATTCTGACGAAGGTCAAGCTTTTCACTCCACCTTAGACCTACAGTTTAACGTGGAATCCGAACCACGCCCCACCAGCAGCCCAGCGTCTTAACCACTAGGCCACCTAGGCCCGGTACCATTTATCTACCAACCACTTTATTGTGTGGAAGGATGAAGAGCTGGGTTTTCCTGCGCGCCGGCTGCTGTCATCGGGTCTCGAACCTGGGGCCGATGGATTTGTAATCAGCGATGCTAACCACTACACCACCGAGGCGCATTTCTCGTAGACGTTCTCTGAGGAAGTTGTAGCTTTTCACTCCACCTTAGACCCACAGTTTAACGTGGAATCCGAACCACGCCCCAGCAGCAGCCCAGCGTCTTAACCACTAGGCCACCTAGGCCCGGTACCCATTTATCTACCAACCACTTTCTTTACTGTGTGGAAGGATGAACAGCTGGGTTTTACTGCGCGCTGGCTGCCGTCACCGGGTCTCGAACCCGGGGCCGATGGATTCGTAGTCAGCGATGCTAACCACTACATTAGTGAGGTGCATTTCTCGTAGACGTTCTCTGAGGAAGTTGTAGATCCATTTTCCCACTCATGTATATATATATATAATTTAGGGTGGTCCACAACAGCGTTTTTTGAATTTTAAATTCGGTCACATCTGCCCTTATTCTATTCCCCCACAAGAATAAACGTGCCAATTATCTTTGCTTTAGGACCTTTTTATGCACTCGCTCAAAATGAAACAATTTGAATAGTGACTTGACAATTTATGACTGGAACATTTATTGAACAAGGATAATAATGACTTGACAATTTATGACTATATATATATATATATATATATATATAATAGGAATGTGAAAACAAGAGATACGACTCTCAACATTTATTGGCCAAACGTTTCGGTCCACTCAGGGGCCATCTTCAGTGACTAAATGGAAGCATCTAAAAAAACAATCATAAAACTAAAATAAATACAAATGTCAAACTGTACAATAATAAAATCTAATACAAAAAAAGTTAAAAAGTTGTAAAAAAAAATATCTGGATTATAAAACAAAAAAGTACTTTTTTTGTTTTATAATCCAGATAGTTTTTTTTTTTTACAACTTTTTAACTTTTTTTGTATTAGATTTTATTATTGTACAGTTTGACATTTGTATTTATTTTAGTTTTATGATTGTTTTTTTAGATGCTTCCATTTAGTCACTGAAGATGGCCCCTGAGTGGACCGAAACGTTTGGCCAATAAATGTTGAGAGTAGTATCTCTTGTTTTCATATTCCTATTGAGGATAAGGTTCCCGAAGAACACTTCTATCGTAACTATATACAGTATATATATATATATATATATATATATATGAAATTATAACAGCGGAACAAATAATGCACACAGTTGAAGATCTTTAGGTCTTCTTGAGACCAGTTTTAGTCGGCTTGAATTCCTTGCGGTACTGAGCGACTGCGCGGAGAAGGTACTGCTTTTGCGCTTCATCCTTCGTGATTGTGCTGTTGAAAGCCTTAATGAGCGCAACTCCTTTTTCTGCGCAATCGTTAACCACTGCCATCTTCTCTACACGTTCCTTCATTCCTTGGTAAGCTGGATCTGTGTTCCAATCATTTGGTGTCTTGGACAGGAATGATTGCGCCTGTTCACTTCCTTGCTGCATGACGAGGTTGAAGAAGATTGCTGAACGTTTGGTGGCATAGAATTCCAAGGGATTGCTCAAGGAGAACGTTTTTCCGTCCACGCGCTTGAGTCTTTTTCTTTTTTCGGGAATAGCTACGATGTTGTGAGCAATCCTCTCCTTCGTGGACGCGTGAACTCGAGGATCAAAGAGTGCCAAGGGGATTAAGTGCTCAGAAATGAACCACAAATGGCGCTTCATCGTCGTTCGTCTTTCCTGGGTGAGCTTTCAGCTGGCGCAAGAAAGTGAGGTCATTCAATGGAGCCATGTATGCAACACTGGCCTCGTTCCAGTAGCGGCCGTAAAGGAGCGTGATAAACAGGCTTAGTTCTTCGATGTTCCGTTTCTCGGTCTGAAGCAAGGTGAATTGATCTCTGAATAGGAACACCTTGAGCGTGTAAATGGCCTTGGGCCTTGGCCATCCATCGCGCATGGTGCATGGCTCCAGGGCTTCGAATTCTCACAGGACCGTCAAGCTTCCCTCCCAAGAAAAGGAGGCAGAGAAGCATCAGTTCATCATAGTCGTCCCGCTGGCTCTTCTTCTTGACAGCTTCCTTGTAGTAGGAGACCATTTCCTTCCTCTGCTCTGCTGTTTCAATGAACAGGCTGTCGGGTGCACTCTCGAACTTGCTGCGATCAATGAAAACCTAGTGCTGCTGAAGCGCTTGAATAGACCAATTTCAGGTCCACTGGATGTTCCGAAACAAGCACCGAAGGCCGCAGCAAGGACGACTTCTACCACGTGGTGTCGGCAAGGGATCCACACCAGATCAATACCCAACTCCTTTTCAATGAGAGTACAAGCTCCAGCATGAAGTCCCGTGTTGGACGCAGTTATATCAAAAACAAGACCTCGAACGTTGCCCCTCAAAGACCAGTCGTCCACAAGCTTCAGGCACGCCTGAGCCTGAGATGCTCCAGTTGCAGCAGCTACCATTGGAACTCCAAGGAGTTTCTCTTCCCCATTACCGGTTACAAGCACAGCCACACGGTCCACCACCTCTAACCCATGGGAGATATCTGTAAGCAGCTTACTATCCCAGTGCAAGAGAAGGGGCTCATGGGTCTTGAAAGTGGCCTGATCTTCGCGCACACCGCTTCACGTGTACATTGTCTCACGCGACGAATGGTGCTGCGTGAGATTGACACTTCGTCCAAGTTGTGCCCCAGTGATTTAATAGTTGCTGCGACCACTGCCATTCCTTTCCTGTCACTGATGATGTGGCGATCCAAGGCTAAGGAAATGTCAGGCGTGATCACAGACTTCAATGGCTTAGGAGTGGAACGTTTTCGTGCTGACTCCTTAAAAACTACAGTATCTGAATCTGATGATTCAGATGTGCTTGAACTAGAAGCCTCTAGTTCTCCCTGGAACCATCTCGCATCCGCCTCGCGCTTGGCCTTCTCCTCTCGGTTCATCTCCGCCTCACACCGAATCCTCTTCCTCGTTTGTTGGTCAGCCATTTTCTTGTCAATCGGGCCAAAGCTGGAGGAAGTGGGATTATCGAGCTGAGCGACAAGGAAGTTCTTGTCTTCCTCATTCATCATGGTCTCGAGGGCGTCATGACGTGAAAGATCGAACACATCGTCAAGGTCTCCGCGAAATATGTCCTCCTTCATTCTGTAGGATGGGAAATTCTTTGTGCGGTTCTTCTTCAGCCCTTTGTATTGCTCGTACAGTTTCAGGAGCTTCTTCTCAGCGTATCTGGTATCCGTCATTGGAACGTTTGCTTTTGTCCAAAACGGGATCAAAGCCTCAATGGTCATCACCGCACTGTT
This sequence comes from Bathynomus jamesi, assembly GCA_023014485.1. Taxonomy (NCBI): domain Eukaryota; kingdom Metazoa; phylum Arthropoda; class Malacostraca; order Isopoda; family Cirolanidae; genus Bathynomus; species Bathynomus jamesi. The sequence goes on along the minus strand of JAJOZX010000828.1, from coordinate 252,934 downwards.
ATATTCTGTCTTCCTCTCCTCCAGATAGTGGAACATGAATTTCCGGAGGACTTGAAGCTTGGTAGGGAGTCCTGCCCTAGTTAACTTCTCCTCCGCCTTCCCTAGTAACCACACCTCACTGCTAGACCGTGTTTTTGATTGCTTCAGCGGCATTTCTACACATTCCTACACATTCCTACAAAGGAAGAAGCCAAATTTAGTCATACTATAGTAATCAGTCATTAGTGAGACACGTTATGCATGATTGAGCGACCTCTTAACGACACCGTAGACCAACCATACTTCACACAGTTATTCACACTAAGTGTAGGAACAAAAGCAACAATGACTCAAAAGTGAAATCTCAGATGCTAAATTTTCCCTATGCTTGTGAACCACCCTAATATATATATATATATATATATATATATATATATATATATATATATATATATATATATATATATATATAAAATGTTAACCCCTCCGTCTATGGCCTTGATCGGTTCGAAGTTGACGGGGTTCTGGTTAGGTGGCAGCAACGGATTTGTTACTCTAGAGTAGCTGGTACCGTATCGGGAATAGCAATAGCTTCTTCTATACTGCTATTCGATTTCTTCTTGTAGTGGATCGGAGGATTCTGCGGAGTTTACTAAATTCTCTGAAGGTTCCCGATTCTTCTTGTAACGTATCGGGAAATTATTTTTCTCTATTTAAGACTAAGTTCTCTGAAGAGATCAGGGTTCGAAGGAGAAGACAAAGATTTTTTATTACTGTAGTTTTACTGCTAAAATGTTACAAGTAATGCTCAGCCTCTAAGTTAGATCAACCAATTCAGAATGAACATTGGATTTTATTTTATTGGTTTATATACTGAAATTTTTACTGACATCATTATTATTTAATGCTGATTTTTTTTTTTCCAATAGGCTGATTTACTTTGCAAATTATTTAAAGACAAAACAAATATTTTAGCTGTAGCAAGGTCTAGACTGTTAAGCAAGAGGAAGCCATATTTTTATTTTAAACCACATATTGACAGATATGATGTTATCATGATCTGCCGAGTTAACTAAAAATGGAAATTGAAATATGCCTTCCCATCACGAATTACAAACAAACATGCACATGAGCAAAAATTAAATGATTACGATTCAAAATTAAACGTTAAGCAAGACATGACTTTATCTTTTACAACAAAGAGAGAATGTATACAGGGAATGAACAAGATTACATTATTAAGCTAAATCTAAAAAAATGATTAAGTAATTTAAAAAGAAATACTTCACCAGTTATAAAATAGAAAGCAAATAAAAAATGTATCCAAACTCGTGTCAGCGTTATGCGATTTTGGTCTCTATGTAAAAATGAATTTGAAAATGTATATACAAATATAAGTATTATATGAATATAATGAACATACGGATTATATAAATATAAGGATTTATATAAATATACGGATTATAATTATATAAGAATTATGAATGAATATAAGAATAGAGGAATTATTCATTGTTCATTTTTACACACACACATATATATATATATATATATATATAACGTAAAGAACGACGCTTTGTATAGGAGAATTATCCGCGCAAGATGAGAGCGAAAGAACGAAACAAATGAAAAAATGAGGTAACCACCCGGGAATCGAACCCGGGATCTTCCGATTGCCGGTCAGATATGATAACCATTACACCACGGGCCTCACTCAATCAAATGTCGTAATTCCTCTACATGCGCGCAGAAACCAATGCCCCAAAGGGGCACTCCCGCATGCCGTAACATTATATACATTATAACTGCAAACACGCAGTATAATTAACGTAAAGAACGACGCTTTGTATAGGAGAATTATCCGCGCAAGATGAGAGCGAAAGAACGAAACATGAAAAAATGAGGTAACCACCCTGGAATCGAACCCGGGATCTTCCGATTGCCGGTCAGATATGATAACCATTACACCACGGGCCTCACTCAATCAAATGTCGTAATTCCTCTACATGCGCGCAGAAACCAATGCCCCAAAGGGGCACCTCCCGCATGCCGTAACATTATATACATTATAACTGCAAACACGCAGTATAATTAACGTAAAGAACGACGCTTTGTATAGGAGAATTATCCGCGCAAGATGAGAGCGAAAGAACGAAACAAATGAAAAAATGAGGTAACATTTGATTGAGTGAGGCCCGTGGTGTAATGGTTATCATATCTGACCGGCAATCGGAAGATCCCGGGTTCGATTCCCGGGTGGTTACCTCATTTTTTCATTTGTTTCGTTCTTTCGCTCTCATCTTGCGTGGATAATTCTCCTATACAAAGCGTCGTTCTTTACGTTAATTATACTGCGTGTTTGCAGTTATAATGTATATAATGTTACGGCATGCGGAGGTGCCCCTTTGGGGCATTTGTTTCTGCGCGCATGTAGAGGAATTACGACAGTTGATTGAGTGAGGCCCGTGGTGTAATGGTTATCATATCTGACCGGCAATCGGAAGATCCCGGGTTCGATTCCCGGGTGGTTACCTCATTTTTTCATTTTCGTTCTTTCGCTCTCATCTTGCGCGGATAATTCTCCTATACAAAGTGTCGTTCTTTACGTTAATTATACTGCGTGTTTGCAGTTATAATATATATATATATATATATATATATGGGAGAAAATGGATCTACAACTTCCTCAGAGAACGTCTACAGGTCGTAAAAATTCAAGGTATATCATCATCAGAATCGGAAGTACGCAGCTCAGTACCACAAGGTACAGTACTGGCCCCATTCCTGTTCATTATCATGCTAACAGACATAGACAGCGGAGTAAACAGCAATAGTGTAGTAACATCCTTTGCAGACGATACAAAGATCAGCAGAAAAATCAGGGCTGTAAATGAAGTGGAGGCCTTGCAGAGGAACACGAACAAAATATACAAATGGTCAGAAGACAGCAACGTGATATTTAACACCGAGAAATTTCAGCTCTTGAGATATGTGGAAATGAGGAACTTAACAGACTGCATATTATGCTCCAGATAGACAGGAAATTCAGAGAAGCACGAAAGCGATCGATCTGGGGGTGGTAATGACCGATGATGCGAAATTCGAAACACAAAATCAGATAGTGATAAAGCAAAAAGAGTTACGGGATAGGTACTAAGAACGTTCAAAAGAAGGGACAGGACAGTAATGATTCCCCTGCTAAAACACTATACCAAAACTTGAATACTGCTCAGTGTTGACGTCCCCATATAAAAAGGAAGGAACTAATAGACTAGAAGAAACTCAGACATTTCACAGCAAAGATTGATGGCTGCAAAGAACTCAACTACTGGGAAAGACTGTAAACTAAATTCTGTACTCGCTGGAAAGAAGAGAGAGGTACACCATAATCTACATATGGAAAATGATCGAAAAACTGGTACCAAACCTTAAATTAAACCCAATTACCATTCAAACAAGTTACAACACTAGAATAATAGGAAAGGCAGGATGTGTAGTGTTCCCAAATTGAAGGCCCGACAAGGGACCTCTTCAACACAAGGAAAATAGCTTGTTTGTCAGGTGGCCAAAACTTTTTAACCAGCTTCCAAAGGACTTCAGAAACGTTACAGGGGTCAAAGTTGAAATCTTCAAGAGAAGACTAGATGCCGGTTCAGGACGGTACCAAATGAGCCGGGTGTACCTGGTTATGTACGGTGGAGAGCGCAAGAAAGCAACTCGCTCCTCACCAAGCCAGGCCTAGAGGCGGGGCCACCAGCTTGACCTTCGTGTGAAGAGAGACCAACACACAAAACATCAACGAGGTTAACGAGGTGTGTATATATATATATATATATATATATATATATATCGCACATGGTTCTCTATGAAGCCGGGACCAGTAGGGGCGCGAGTGCTACCATGACACTACGACGGGATAGAAGTTAACACAGCTTGTCGTATATTTAAAAGACCGAGTAAACCTTTAAATCTTTCATGTCCAGAGGCGTTTTACGATGTAAATTCTCTCACACTTGAGGTAATGGCAGCATTTAATTCAAATATCTGGTATTGAACTGGGGTCCCTCAGGCGGAATAAGCGCATGTTGTTTTTGTACGCAACAAAAATGCCCTTACTAGGATTCCCTTACGTAGCTAAATTAATAACAATTTATGAAAAGTCCCAACCATTAAATGTAAACTTAAGATTTGAAGAACTAAACATTTTAGGAACGCCATGTCTCACTTTTCTCGGCTATGCTTTGTTTGGGTTATGCTTCGCATTATGAATAAAATACCCATAAGTAGACAGAAGTTAACCCCAACCAATAGTGAAGCAATAATATGAAAACAAAAGGAGTAAATAATCCAGGTTAAATGCAGGATTTGGTTATTTTAGGAATAAAAGAAATATGGGGATACACGGATAAATAGAGAGATATTTACAGTTTTATAATGTAGATATATTGTTTATGCAGTAAATATCTAAGTATTAAAGTATCAACCATTACAATACATAAATACATAGATCCATTGAAAAGTATTCATATTATTGCAAATGTGATTTTTCTGTGAAGGGTTTAGTAAAAAGCCTCTCGAACTTTTTTCCACACTTATGTAGTTATGCCCCTGACCAAATAAAATTGGAGGTCATACTGGGTCTGTCCATCTGTTCGTCACTCTTTCGCGTCCGAGCTATAACTTTTCAACCGCCTAACATAATTTATGAAACTTCACACACGAGTGGATCACCATAAGACGATGTTTCATGAGCAAGACTCGGGGTCCCAGCATCAAAAGTGAAGGTCACAAATAGAGGTCAAATGAAAGTCCGTGGCATAACTTTTGAACCGCTGAACATAAATTGATGAAACCACACGCGCGTGAATCATCACAAGACGATGTGTTATGAGCAAAAATTAGATCCCTGCTTTAAGTCAAAGATCACAAATAGAGGTCAAAGGTGAAATGGAGCTTTTTCGTGTCCGGATCGTAACTTCGGAGCCGCTCATCATGATGATGATCATAGGCGGGGCGGCAGGCAGCCCCCCCCCCCCACTAAGGAATTGAGCATTTTCAGGGCAAATACTGAAATTTTCAGGGATCTACCGTATTTTACGCCTCATAAGACGCTACAAGTGGTAAGACGAACCCTATATTTAGGAACAAAATATTTCGAAGATTTATCAGCCTGACAAAAAATATATTCCCATAACTTTATTAAAAGAACATTAAACAAAACAATAGCATATGAGCCCTGAAGTGATTTTTGGAGACGTTTTTCAGGAAAAAAGTAGCGTCTTGTGAGGCGTAAAATACAGTAGATTTTTCCTGACATTCCTTTTTTTTTTTTTTTTGAGGTGAATTAATTACTTGCTACTATACTTGTAGTTAATTATAATTAAAACGTAAGTTGAGGACTTACTAAATTCTATATCAACTGCAATGCCGTCATTTTGCTTGTCATTTAGAAATGTAGCAAAATTTTCTCATTTTTGTAAATTGTAGTTTTTTATATCAAAAAGGCTTTAATATATGTTACTCATACTCTACCCTTTTATTATTTTATGCTACACATAGTGCTTATGCGGAAATCAGGGCATTATCTATAAAATTTTCAGGCATTATCTATAAAATTGGTTGTAAACAATGTGATTCCTTTTACATTGGTCAGACGGGAAAGGATTTGCACACGCGTGTAAAACAGCATCAATATTCCGTTAGAACGGGACAGTCGTCCAGTGCCCTTTTTGTCCATTTGTCAGAGTTATCCCATTGTATTGATTGGAATAATGCTTCAATTTTGTTTCACTCTAGCAACATTGTTAATAGAAATATTCTTGAGTCTGCTATTATTCAACTTACAAATAACTTTAGCATGAGCAAAGGTCTTTCTCAACTCGACCCCGTTGTTTTGAATTCGTTCAGAACGGATTTAGACAAGAAGGGCAGAGTGTTAAACCTTTGGTAATTTTCCCTTATAAATTTGTATGCTCCTCTTACAATTTTTATTTTTCAATTTTTTATTTTTATTTTTTATTTATTTATTTTTTTGTGACCTATATATCATTCAGGCATTATATATAAAATTGGTTGTAAACAATCCATTTGATCTTGTGTTGAATTCGGGCAAAGTGCTAAAATTGGTAGTTTCCTTACAAATTTGTATGCTCCTCCCACAATTTTTATTTCTATATTTACTATATATATGTACAGGGTGTCCCATAAGTCCGGCATCATAGGAGAAATTCATATTTTTCTAATTCTACAAACCATAATTCATATTTTTCTCTTTCTACAGGCCATAATGTCTGTGAGCAAGGAAGAACGAATCCAGATAATTCTACTCATAGGAAATCGGAGTCAAAGACTTTGCAACAAGTCTGCTAACACAACTCTTGTGTTATTGGCTCGCGGTCTGGATGCAGTCTGTTAAATTCAGCAGCGGCCTCTCTTTGACTCCGATTTCCTATGAGTAGAATTATCTGGATTCGTTCTTCCTTGCCTACAGACATTATGGCCTGTAGAAAGAGAAAAATATGAATTATGGTTTGTAGAAATAGAAAAATATGAATTTCTCCTATGATGCCAGACTTATGGGACACCCTGTATATATATATTTTTTTTTTATTTTTTTTTTTTTTTGTAACCTATATACCGGGTGTCCGAGAATTATCTGTACAATTTTTGGCGGTTATTAAAAGTCAACCATGAAGTGTAGAATTCCAGTGTTGTCCCATTTTACAGAGAAACTCATTAAGTTTTTTCTGATAACAAGTTTGACAAGTTTTTCTTTTTTGTACGCGGGTGACAGACATTGATGATTTAAAAGCAAGAATCACAGCTGCTATTGAGCGAATTGATGTGGATATGCTGCAGCGTACATGGCAACATTTGGATTATCGATTGGATGTTTTGCGAATCACTGATGGTGCACATATCGAATGTTTGTAACAACGTTACTTTAATAAAAGAAACTTTTGAAAATACAGATTCTAAATAATCTTGTTTAAGAATTTTACGTGTGTTATCAAGAATTTTATTAAAAGATGAAATTGTACAGATAATTTTCGGACACACTGGAATTTCTAAAAAACTTGTCAAAACTTGGTATCAGAAAAAACTTAATGAGATTCTCTGTAAAATGGGACAACACTGGAATTTCTACACTTCATGGTTGACTTTTAATAACAGCCAAAACTTGTACAGATAATTCTCGGACACCCTGTATAGTCTTGAACTCTTTATTTACTTCAGTGTTCCTGAGAATGTCATTAGACGAAAGCGCTTGAGCACCACTCTGTTTCCTTTCCTTCGTGGTTTTATTTATCACATATATATATATTTTTTTTTTTTTTTTTTTTTTCAACCTTTCAACTGTTCCGCGCGATGATTCCTCATTTCACGAAGGTCAAGCTTGTCGACCCTCCTTCCGAGTTGGCCTGGTGAAGTTATGAGTTGGTTTCTTGTACTCCCCACCAATGTTCCCTCTAATTTTTTTTAGTCCGTGTGCGCAAGAAATTTTCGTTGTGCCTACATTTAGATTCATGGTGAAAAATAGCTTGATCATTACGGTACTATTAAATGGATATTAAAAAACTGTTTACAATATTATATATTCTTAAAAAAGAAAACATTTTATCCATTCTAAAAATAGGAATAAAATAAAAAATAGTAAAATAAAATTCAACAAAATAAAGAAATAAAATAAAAATAACATTAATTGAAAATGACTATTTTAGTTATCATTTCTCAAAACAATTTTTAACATTTAGCAATTTAAAATAGACTATCAAGATTAATACATCATTTTATCCATTCACAAAATAGGAATAAAATAAAAAATAATAAAATTCAATAAAAATAAAATATAATCAAAATAACATTAAATGAAAGTGTCTTTCATTAAAGTATGATTATGATTTCTCCCTACGATCTTTAGCATTTGTTCATTCCAAATAAACTCTATGAAGATTAATACATCCGTCATCATTCAGGTAACTTTTAATTCGCATGAGCATGTTCAAATGATTTTCTTTCAAGCGGTTTCTTAATTTGTTCTTTATAGAATTCATTAAACTGAAATTTTTAAAATTACTTCATTTACTGTCGTGACTCATGACACGCTTGAGCCTGTGCGCATTTTATTTTGCTGTGTGCGCGGGTTTCACAACGCGTGTGCGCGCGCACGCGCACACCTTAGAGGGAACAGTGCTCCCCACCTCACATAGCCAGGTACGCCCAGCTCATCGGGGATTGTTCTGAGTCAGACGTCTAGTCTTCTTTTGAAGATGTTCACTGTAACCCCACTCGTGTTTCTTAGGTCTTTGGGCAGCTGATTAAACAGTTTTGGTCCTCGCAACAAAACTACTTTCTTTCAGGGTTAAGGATATTCCCTGTCTAGCCTTTAATTTGGGAACACGGCACAGTGTTCTTTTTCTACTTTCCACTGTTGTTTGGGGAGTTACAGGGTTCAGAGTAAAATTAGAGACTGGTTTCTCCATTATTTTCCAGGTGTAAATAATGGTGTATCTCTCCCTCCTCCTTTCCAGGGAATATAGGTTTAATTCGCGTAACCTTTCCCAGGAATTTAGTTGTTTGCACCCCTTGATCTTGGCTGTGAAGCTTCTCTGAATCCCTTCTAGTTGTCTAATGTCTTCTTTTTACATGGGCATGTTAGGACCGAGCAATATTCCAATTTGGGTATGATCAGTTTTCAGTAGAGGAATCATTATATTCCTATCCCTTCGTTTAAAGGTTTTTAGTATCTGCCCAGTTACTCTCTTTGCTCTGTTTGCTGCTATCTTATTTTGTGTTTCAAATTTCGCATCATCAGTCATTACAACCCCCAAGTCTTTTGCTTTAGAATTTCTCTGAATTTCCTGTCCATTTCGGGTATAATATTCCATGGATTTTAGGTCCTCCCTTTTTCCGTACTGTAACAGCTGAAATTTCTCTGTGTTAAACTTCATATTGTTGTCTTCCGTCCACTTGTAGATTCTGTTCATGTCTGTTTGTAGAGATCCATTATCTTCTGGGTTTCTTATTTTTCTACTGATCTTTGTGTCATCGGCAAAGGATGTTACTGTGCTGTCTCTGGTAACGTCTTCATCTATGTCAGTTAGCATGATTATGAATAGTAGTGGAGCTAATACTGTTTCTTGTGGTACTGGGCTGAGGACCTCTGATTTTGATGAAGATATTCTTTGTACTGTAACGACTTGCGCCGCTCACTAAATATCCATTTCCCTACTTTTCCTGTTATTCCCATATATTTCAGTTTATGTATTATGATTCCATGGTTACACTTGTCGAACGCTTTGGCAAAGTCTGTGTATATTACATCATAGTTTTCACTACTTTCAAGTACATCAGTAATGTTGTTGTAGTGTTCCATTAGTTGTGATAGGCATGATCTGCCTGACCGAAACCCATGTTGGTTATCATTTCATTTTTTCTGAGTTTCCAAAAAGCCATAGATTTTCTGTTTAACTATTCTTTCAAATATTTTAGTGAGATGGGATGTAAGCGACAGTGGCCTATAGTTTTTGGCCTCTGATCGATCTCCTCCTTTATATATTGGGACTATTCTCGCGCTCTTCAGGATGCCCGGTATTTCTCCCGTGTCTAGTGATCGTCTCCATATCCAATATAGGTTCTCAGCGATTGCATTCTTGCAGTTTTTGATCAGTGTGGCATTCCATTTATCCGGTCCTGCTGCTGAGTGTGCTTTTAGTTTCCCTATAGCTTGTGCAATATCATTTGTCGTAAAGTCGAAGTTCATTATACATTCCCCTTGCAGTTTTTCTTCAAAGAACGCGTTTCTATCGCATATCAGTTTGTCAGTTTTTGGGATACTGAAAGATGATTCGTACTGAGCTCTTAATATTTCGGATATTTGTTAGATCATCAGATAAAGCACTGTCTTCGTTTTTCAAAGGTCGAATAGTCGCATGGTTTTTCGACTTCCTTTTTGCACATATACGAGGGCCACTCAATACATTTTGTCCCACCTATTTTTTTCTTTCCAAGTTTCCTTGTAAGGGGCCATTGAAAAACCACGTGGTTCTTGAAGGGGGGGGGGGAGTTCCTTATTTGACCACTAAGGGCCACATGGGGGAGGGAGTTCCTTATTTGACCACCAAGGGCCACATGGGGGAGGGGGGGTCTTTACGTTTAACCACGTGGCCAATACTAAGCATTAAAATAGCCTGTTTATCCTGGTCCCAGAGGACCAAAGAATACAGCCTTGGGAAGAAATATTAATACGCCACTCTGTATGCTCCAATTAATATGTATGCATCCAATATGTTAGTATGTATCCGATGTGTATGCTCCAATAAATAATTTTTTGAACATTCAAAATTACATTTTTTAGTCAAGATATTATTTTCAATTAAAGAAACAAACAATTAATAGAGTTTATTTAGAAGATATGCGTTTTAATCGTTTATTTACTTCATTACTTCTCAATAATATAAGAAATCTAATATGGCACCTTACATTTTACACAAGATTAAGAAGGGGTGGGGGGTGACATCAGAAGACCACGTGGTTTTGGAGGGTAGTTTAAGTCATTGGCCACAAATGACCACAAGGTGGGGGGGGGGGACGGGTTTGAAAACCACCCGAAAAGGGACCACGTGGTTTTTGAATGACCCCCTAAGTTTCAGAAATTTTGTAACACAAGTAGTTATATGCCTTTTTTACAAGTTTAATTTTTCCACAGTCTCCATCCTTTTCTACGACTTCCCTCCACCTCGAAACAAGGGCCTTTATTCCTTGCTGGTAAAAGTCTGCTGGGTTCCGCTGGAGCCACCTCTTAACCTCCTCAACAACCTCATCATCACTCTGAAACTTTCTTCCACAATAGCATCCTTCAATGGCCCAAACAAATGGAAGTCGGAAGGTGCCAGATCCGAGCTGTATGGAGGGTGAGGTAACACAGTCAAGCGCATTTTTGTGATGGTCTCTCTTGTTTGCAAACTGTTGTGTGGTCTTGCGTTACCGTGCAAAAGAAGGACGTCTTCCAGTTTTCTCTCCGGTCGAACTCGTTTTATACGTCTCTGAAGTCTCTGTAGGGTAGCAATATATGCCTCTGATTTGATTGTTCGTCCTTTCTTCATAATGTCCGCCAGAATCACCCCTTTCATGTCCCAGAAGATGGTGGCCATAACCTTTCCTGCAGAGAGAGCCATTTTGAACTTTTTCTTGCGTGGGGAGTCTGCGTGATGCCACTCGATGGATTGGCGTTTTGTTTCAGGTTCAAAGTGGTGTACCCAAGTCTCATCCCCAGTCACAATTCGTGAAAGGAAGTCATCCCCTTCTGTCTCATATCGAGCCAACGACTCAGAAGCAATTTCTTTTCTTTGGGCTTTGTGATCTTCAGTCAGTTCGCGAGGAATAAACCGTAAACACACTTTTGAGTATCCAAGTTGCTGAATTATCGTATTCACACTTCCTTCACTAATTCCTAGCTCCAGTGATAGCTCCTTGTATGTGACGCGCCGATTTGATCGAATAATGCTGTTTGCACGTTGCACAGTGTGAGATGTTACAGCCGATGCCGGGCAACCGCTGCGTGGCTCTTGTGGAACTTTATTTGACAAACAACTCTTCCATCGTTGCTGCTCAAAGAGCGTTTAGATTAAAATTCAACACACGTTCTGTTCCTTCTGATCGAGCTATTCGACGGTACGTCGCTAAATTTCGTATGGGAAAGGGTCAAGGAGACGAACCACGGACTGGGCGTCCTCGGACAAGCCAGTCCAACTCGGGTTGAAATGATGGTTCGTGAAAGCGTTGAGGAAAATCCACATCAGTCTGACGACGCAGCCAAGGTAAACATTTCAAGAAGTTCCTTACATCGAATTTTAAGAGAGGATATCAATCTTTACCCGTACAAAATTCAAATTGCTCAAGCAATTAAACCACAAGATCATCAGAGTCGGATAACGTACGCTAATGCGATTTTAGATTTACACAATGAAAATGAAGATTTTCACCAGATATTAAATTTGTAATTAAAATCGCAATAAATATATTTTCAAGTGTTAAAACCTTTTTTATTTGATCCCCAAACAAAAAAGTTATAGCCAAATAAAACCCCTCCAAGACTCGTGGGACACCCTTTATATCTGAAGAGCTGAAATTTCTTGGTGTTAAAATTCATGTTACCGCTTTCTGACCATTTGTATATTCTGTTTGTGTCCCTCTGTAGGGCTTCCACCTCTTCAGCATTGCCGATTTTTATACTGATCTTTGTATCGCCAGTAAAGGATGTTACTATACAGTTGTCGGCTACGTCATTGTCTGTGTCTGTCAGCATGATAAGGAATAGGAGTGAAGCTAATACCGTTCCTTGTGGGCCTGAGCTGCGTACTTCCGATTCTGATGATATATCCTGGATTTTTACGACTTGCTGACGTTCTCTGAGGAAGTTACGCTACTTAGCGAATGTTTTAGCAAAATCCATGTATATTAATTACATTGTAGTTATCATTGTTCCAGTGCGTCTATGATATTATTGTAGTGCTCTATTAGTTGTGATAGGCACGATCTTTCTGATCGGAATCCGTGCTGATTCTCACTGAATCTTTCCTATGTCTCGAAAAAGTCATATATTTTCTCCCTGACTATTCTTTCAAACATTTTGGTGAGATGTGAGTCAGTGACATCGGTCTATAGTTCTTTACTTTAGGTGTATTTCCCGCTTTATATATGGGGATAACGTTTGCTCTTTTTAGTGTGCTCGGTATTTCCCCTTGTGTCCAGGAATCTTCTCCATATTCAGTAAAAGGGCGTTGCTATTTCCTTTTTGCAGTTCTTAGTCAACAAAGCATTCCATTTTTCCGGACCTGCGGCTGAATGTGATTTCTTTTATCCTATATCATCGCTATATCTTCTGGGGTAAATTCAAAGTCATTTATATACTCTTCATTTGATTCTTTTTCTAAAAAGATATTGCTTGGCTCTTCTTGATGTACAAAAGGTGATTCATATTGCGCTTTCAGTATTTCACATATTTCTTTTAGATCATCGGTTAGCTCAGTGGTTCCCAACCGGTTTTGGCTTATGGCCCCCTTAGGAACCTTATTTTTTCCTGTGGCCCCCATAAGCATTATTTTCATTAGGTAATATGCAGATTAACTCTATTTTACAAAAACAAATATATATAAAGGATATTAAAACAACTATTTGTATTCAGGTACAATATTATTTGTCACATAGGACTATAAACATAAAAACTAAACAGTGGCTAACAAAAATTTGCAGTTATTTACTTATATTATGTATTAAGTATAAAAAATATAACCAAAAGAAATACTGTACTTATGCAATCTATTATAAATTAAAAAAAACTAGTAAAATTACTACAACTTCGCAATATTAGGGTAAACAAATAAGAGCTACTTACACACTACAGCGACGATCCACGTGGTAAACAGACTGTAAGGATTTCAACCTGAAGTATTTTTATCAAGTCAACAACGCTGCCAGGCGCATAACGATCAAGCGCACAATGGAGTGCGCCTCACAATAAGCTTGTAAGATGCAAAATATTGTTTACAGATAAATTCAAATTCTATTATAAAATATCTAAAAAAAAGGAAATATATGTATTAATAATTTTTTAAAATGTAATTCAACTACATAAATTAAAATTATCTATTGGCCTAACTATAATTTAGGCTTCAATAGGTTGAGTCCTGTGGCCCCCTTCATGGAGTCTGTGGCCCCTCTAAATCTTAACATTTTCCTGTGGCCCCCTTCAAATGTGCCATGGCCCCCAGGAGCCATATGGCCCCCGGTTGGGAAACACTGGGTTAGCTCATTATTTTCTTTCCTTAAGTGTGCGATTGTGGCCCGCGTTTTTTTTTTTTTTTTTTCGCGAAGAAAAGATAATAGACAAACCAAAATAGAAGTATTTTTTGGTATCTTTTATTACTTTCATAGCATTTTCTTCTTCCATCTCTGAATGGCCCTTAAATAGGGTGTGTATTTCTCTGTCTATATTCTCCAATTTTACTTGTAGCATTTTTCTGTTGTTATCGTAGCTACTCTTCTGCGGAGTTATTTTTTCTGGTGTTATCTTTTATCTCCTGTGTTAAATTTATTTGTAAGAGCTATCAACATTTTTGCTTCTTCTTGGTCTTCTCTTGTGCCTCCCTTGACCTGGTGTGTATATACACATTTTCTTCCCATCGTTTTGTATTTTATAAATGGGAAATTAAAGTCGCCGTACAGTATTATATTTAATGATTGAGTGTTTAAGGATTTTATTAGGTTATTGATGTCGGCAATAGCTTCAGAGAAATTTGCAGTTGGGAGTGTTCGAAGGCCTGCAGATTTTTATTAGTATCGTGTTGAGTTTTTTCAGTTTTTACTGCTAAGAATTCCACGTCGCTGTTTGATTTACTTGTTATTGTCTCTGTCATGTGGTTCTCGCGTATGTTATAGCACACCCACCTTTTCGTCTTTGTTCTGTTAGCACTTAGTATGCTGTAATCATCGATTTAAGCTGTGTTTCTGTGAGGCATACGATGTCAGTCCTTGTTTCTTCCATAAATCTCTTCAGGCATAAAACTGTTTATCTTGTGGTTCGGTCTTAGCCCTTGAATATTTTCTAGGACTATATTTATGTTTCCTGTTTTGCGTTGTCCTTCGAGTATTCTAAATTCAGTTTCCTGCAGTGTCACGTGTTTTGTATTCCTATGGTCCTCCAAGAAAGTTTCGTTTCCGGTTACTTGTTCTGGTGGTTTCTTGCTTGGTAACGGATCGGCTGGGAGGTTCTCAGCTGTGTCGACTCTGTGCTGTATGAGGCTTAGTAGCCGTATTGTCCGCGATGTCGAGAAAATTTGTTTTGTGGTTTGTATTCGTAGGTTTCTTGCCGTTTTTCCCATTGTCCTTTGTGTTTGTAGGATAGTAGGATTTCTTACCATATTTGCAGCCCCCTGCCTTGCATAGTACTTGCAAATGGCGGGGTGATAAGATTTTCATTTGTCGCCAAATTTACAGTGACTGTTATTATAATAGAAATTACATATGGTAGGGTGCTCATATATGCATAGTCTTTCCTTGTATCTGCAAATGCCCTTTGCATAGTATTTGCATACATTTCTTCCCACATTATTACTCGGGGCCTTGTGTTTGTTCCATTTCCCTTTTCGGAGATAACCTCAGTCTGTTATCGTGATTTTCCACTTGTTTTTCGCTACTTACTCTATTCACTCTGGTGTTCTCCAACTGATCTACGCATTTCTTGTAGTGCATTGGTTCTCAACCGGTTCTCACTTGCTTGTCTTTTAGCATTATGTTAACAAAAATTTGCTCATTAAACTTTAGGGCCTATATAAACATGATACCAGCTTAGCAACATGGGAGGTGGGCCATGAGTTATTTAATCAGCTCTAGTGGACCATCGCTTCAAAAAGGTTGGGAACCACTGTTTTAGTGCTTTTGTTACAAGCATTTTTTCGCCCTCCGTGTCGGTATACCTACAGTATATGTGACATGTTTGTATCTGCTTCACTTTTCTTCGTCTCCTTTCCTGTTTCTGCTCATCCTTTATATTTTCTTTTGCTACTTCTTCACTATCTCTCTCTATTTCATAAAACATAAACGAATTTATTTCCGTTATACATCTTTCACAGAGATATTTTACACTATTTAGTTGTTTGGCACTTGTTATAAGAGAGAGAGCTTCTTTCCAATCCAGGACATTAAACTCAAAGAAATTGACAAAGATCACATCTAATTGTCCTCGATTCATCGGTTCCATTATTGCAAACCTTGCAAAACTGTAGAAATCTGTTACCCATTTCCATACTATTTATAAACAATATATAAAGATTGGTGAGTGAAAAATTTACTCAAGGAGAGGATGGCGTGTGGAGATTTTTACTATAGAGGAGTGAGGGAGAGTGGTCTCCATTACTTTGGAGTATGAAGGATGTCACTCGTGTATGTCCACCGATTGGTGCTCGTGAGAGAGCCCGCGGGGGATATCGGGGGATGGCTATAGGAATGTGTCGGAGGGGGTGGGGGGGTGGGGGACAGAATGCCTTGTTTCAAACGGATGAATAGGTACCTAAACTTTTTTTTTTTCAAAAATGACTAATCGAGTAAGAATAATTTGCGTTGTATTACTTTTTATGGAATATGATGTACTTTTATCACTTAAGAAAAAGAGAGAGAGGAGTCAGAAATAATAAACGAGACTGCGGAACTTAATAAATACTTCATAAAATCATGACAAAGAAACGTGTCGTTCAGTAAAATAGAATAGAAAAAATGTTTTAAAAGTTATTAGTGATGTACCGATTCAATGAAAAACTGCTGATACCGATGCCGATTCTTTGCCTATATTTAAAAAAAAATCAATTCCCTTCATCAATTTTATTAATCTAATGTAAAACTTTCAATTTTCATATTTTTACATTGCAAATTTGTTTAAATGTTTTTCCTTAGCTTACTCCACAATATACATTACCAGAATTTGTTACTCGTATACCGTAGCTAAAAGATGTTAAATAGTTTTAGTACTCAGTAAAATGCTAAAATAATTTTATTTTAATTTCATAAATTGAATACCAATATTTAAAGTAATTGTTTTTCCTTATGTTGAAGGTATTTTCTTTCTTCAACAATAACAACAACAACAAAATTTTTCATTAAAATTTCAAGTCCCTGGTGGCCAATTTGAATAAAAAAAATGGACATATAATTTGGGTTTATGAAATTATTAAAATACTTGAAATAAAGTCAACATAATAAGATGGTTTAATATATAAATTATAAAGTACAACTTAATATAAAATTATTATTAATACAGAGTAGATTACGATAGTTTATAATATTTAGAGATTAGCTAGTTAGAGAAAATGT
The DNA here is from genome assembly GCA_023014485.1 of Bathynomus jamesi. NCBI lineage: Eukaryota > Metazoa > Arthropoda > Malacostraca > Isopoda > Cirolanidae > Bathynomus > Bathynomus jamesi. Next base: position 236,089 of record JAJOZX010000828.1, on the reverse strand, counting down.
AAATGTAATTGTATGGGCAACTTAACATATTAAGCTTTCCCTTTTTCATGACTGTAAAATATTTTTATATAATTACACTTTGAAATTAGTATAAATTATAATAAATAGCTTTTTTTGTCCGTTCAATTTTCCATAAATATACATTTCAACCTTTCAAATGTTCCCTGCAATGATTCCTCATTTCACGAAGGTCAAGATTTTGTTTTGTAATGAAAATTTTAAAATTTCAAAGATTAGGTGAACTAATCGGCTAAATTTGACCGATGCCGATGCCCAAAAAATGGCCGATTCTGTCGTGGCGATGCTGATTAATCGATGCACCACTAGTTATTAGTTACTCTATAAAGAGAGTAGAAAAATTAGAGTAATTTAAAAGGGTAAAATTATATTATTTATAATCCCGTGACAATGAAATACTAATAAGTTACTATTACTCTTACTACAATAACACTAATAATAATAATAATAATTTTTTATTATTATTTACTTATTTTCTCTTTGTACATCTTCAAGGAACGTCTACAAGTAAATGTAATAAGCAATATATAAAAATAGATGAGTAAAAGATTTCCGTGCATATGCAGCACATTACTGCCATTTACGAGCAAATTTTATGCTTTATTCGCAGACTGGGGTTATTTCACATATTTTTTCAGATAGTTTTGTGAAAAAGATCTTGTCTTGGCGAAAATTTTTTGTGCGGCGTTTTATTGATTATATTGTTTGCTCTGTTATAAAAATGCTTCGTAATAGAAGATTATTATATAGGTTAAATAATTTGTTTTTGTACGTTGTAGAAACGAGAGAGTATTCTGTACGCATTGTTTAAATATATAAAATAATTTTCTTTTAATTGAACGTAGAGCGGAAGGCTATAATGTAGGTTTAATAATAACTACTTTCGGGTCCTTTTGTATTTTAAATCAGATACATAGATAATTATATAGCTAATAGAATACCTCGTAAATATTATTGAGGCGAAGAAAAATATTCGCAATAGGTATAAAAATTATAAAATATTTTTTATTAATCAGTGTTAGGCGAAGGCTCTAGAAGAGGGCCAACATTATTTTATCGAAATTCGCTAAAAATCGACAGATTTTTAATCTCCCGGATGAGAACTAAATTTAAACCACGAAAAGAAGAGGAAAAGTTAGATTAATGGGATCACCCGAAGATCAGGGGCCCCAGCCTTCGTTAGTTAGCCTTATAAAGCTAACTAACGAAAACATCACGACTTAACCTAATCAATCGTTATGCGACTGTACACACTTGACGATTGGTTAGGTTAAGTTGTGATATTTTCGTTAGTTAGCCTTATAAGCAGGGTTGGCACTAGTGGGCCCAGCCCGAAAAAACCCACCTGGTTTTTTTCAAAAAAACCCACTTGAAAAAACCCACTATTTTACCCACTTGTGGGTTTTTTCATGAAACTTAAGAAGTGCATATGCAATTATTTTTAAAAAATTGTCATATTGGCGCCTATAATGATTTTACATGCAAAGCAAGCAAACATGAGTCAACAAATAGACCTACAGGTATAACTCTTTGGGTGAGGTAGCAGGTTATAGAGTGTAGACATCAGCCAATCAGGGTGTTATACATCCTGATTCTTCAGTCAACTGCATCTTCAAGGAATTTTCTACTTCTTCATGGATTGTATTTAAAAGTGGACCAGACAAATTCGACGGGAAGGTGGAGTGTAGCCTGGTCTTAGAGTCTCTATCATTTCAGTAAAATACTTAAACTCTGCACATAGAAATGGAATATTATTGCATAAAAGAATTTGGCTATTTTGTTATCAATGACATTTTTCTGCAAAGTTGTTGTTGTCATGCCAAATCGCTTACTTCTTTTGAATTTTTCTTTTTTTCATCTGTAATTGTGTCAGTGGTGGTGAGGATGAGTCTGGATCATCTGAGAGGTCTATGTCATGGCAGTATGAAGATGATGTACTGGCAGTATTGTCAGTCTTGTTTCTTGATTCCATGTGTTTCAAACATTTCATTAAATGCATTTTTATTCGCTCTATTTTATTACTTATTTCATTACTGCAATGTTTGCATCTAACTTTACTAGTCCCATCAATAATATTGACTTCACTCCATTCATGCCCTGATTTTCTTCCTGATCCAAAGGTCTTTGGCATTATTTAATGCAGTTATAACTTCAAACAGACTAATTCTGTAGGCTAGCAGTAAAGATAAATATGTTGTGCCAGTTTGTTTTATTTAACTGTGAAATAAAAGAAAAAATATTCAGTAATATGAATTAAATAGATATAACTAGCTGAATTAAGTTCCCTTTGGGAGCTGTAATTCATCTACTTCCAGCAGAAGACACAGGGGCCTGTCTTCCATAGGAAGTATAGCCTAACAAATAGGATAATTTACCACACCAAATTTAGTTCAAATTGGTCCATGTTTTCCAAATTTTGTTGTGAAGCTCAATCTGAGAAAATAATAACTTTTTATGCTTAATTGCCTGGAAGGCAACCTTTTTGCTAAAAACAAGACAAATGTTATATTAATAGTGTACGGTACAGTACAGTATTATAATAAAAATAAGAATAGGTAGGTCTAATATGAACTACCATATGGACATATGAAAAACCCAATTTTACCCGGGTTTTTTCGGGTTTTAGGTGAAAAAACCCGAAAAAACCCACCTGGGGTGGGCTTTTTCAAAAAAAGTGGGTTTCTTGCCAACCCTGCTTATAAGGCTAACTAAAGAAGGCTGGGGGCCCTGATCTTCGGGTGATCCTTGAAATGTCAGTCAGAGTTTGTCCATACCTCAAAGCAAATCTTGCGTTAATCAGCGCTTGTATGTGTTTATTCATAGCAGTTCGGATCCGGATAGCTGCAGTCCGTCTGATGGTAACCTCAGACGTATAATGTAAATTTTAAATAATTTACAATACCAAGAAATTAGTAAATGTTCAAATGAGTGAAGTATAATAATAACTTTTAGTTTATATGTATTATTTTTGCAAAAATATTATGGACTAAAAGTTATTAGTAAATTTGATTAACTGTAACTTAGTTCGCTATACGTAGTGCTCAAATAAATCGGTTGTAATAACTGTAGTACTGTGAACCATTTTAAAATTTGCACTAAAATTTTTATTTGTTCTTGCGCATGCGCTCATTTTGGACTTTCCTATTCTTAATTAGTGTGTGTATATATATAATATATATATATATATATATATATATAATATATATATATATATATATATATTTATATTATATATATAATATATATATATATATATAATGAATAAAACCACGAAGGAAAGGAAACACAGAATGGTGCTCAAGCGCTTTCGTCTAATGACATCCTCAGGAACACTGAAGTACATAAAGAATTACAGCCTATATATAGGTTACAGAAAATATATATATATATATATATATATACACACAATAAACGGAGAAACAAACTTAAAGGATTGTGGGAGGGGGCACACAGATTTATAAGGAAAAACTATCGATTTTTAGCACGAGATTAAATGAATTGTTTCCAACCAATGTTATAGATAAAAAAACATACAAATTTATACTGGAAATCTGCCCGGGTTTTAGCACTCTGCTCTTTTTGTATATAAAAATTGAAAATTATCGATTTTTAGCACAAGATTAAATGAATTGTTTCCAACCAATGTTATAGATAAAAAAAATATATATATATATATATATACAAATTTATACTGGAAATCTGCCCGGGTTTTAGCACTCTACCCTTTTTTGTATATAAAAATTGAAAAATAAAAGTTATTAGGGTGGCATACAAGATTACCAAAGATTTAGCGTTCTACCTTTCTTATCTAAATCTGTTCTGAAGGAATTCAAAACAACAGGATCGAGTTGAAAAAGACCTTTGCTTATGTTGAAGTTATTTGTAAGTTTGATAATGGCAGACTTAAGTATATTTCTATTAACAATGTTGCTAGAGTGAAATAAAACTGAAGCATTATTCCAATCAATACAGTGGGATAACTCTGACAAATGGACAAAAAGGGCACTGGACAACTGTCCTGTTCTAACGGAATGTTGATGGTGTTTTATACGTGTGTGCAAATCCTTTCCCGTCTGACCTATGTAAAAGGAATCACATTGTTTACAACCAATTTTATAGATAATGCCTGAATTATTGGTAGGGCTATTTTTTACTATGATATTTTTCACAATATTGTTATATGAAAATACTACATTAATATCCAAAAATTTAAGTACATTAGCAATGCCTAAAAAGCCCGGGAAAAATGGAAGTACTAAAATATTTTAGTACTTCCATTTTTCCCGGGCTTTTTAGCAGGGCTGTGGAGTCGGAGTCGGAAGCAATTTTGGTGGTGCTGGAGTCGGAATCGGTAAAAATGTACCGACTCCGACTCCGACCTCAATATAAATTTTAATAAAATGTTTTTGTGTGTGATATCACTGGCAGCTATGGTGGTTAAACCACTTAAATAATAAACACAGTGTTTTCCATTTCAGACACTAATGCCATTAATTCATTTTTTCTTTTCGGATAATATTTTTTATTTTTAATGCTTATTTAATTTCGAGTTCTTTCTAAATTTCATAAGTTTTTAACTTTCAAGTCTAAAACCCCTTTCACAATGGCAAAGACACTTCCAACAAAGTCTGCAGTTTTTGAATATTTTACAATAACCACAGATGGGAAACATTTCGTGTGTCAGTGTATGATAGATGATGATGATGAAAAATTATGTGAAGCAAAAATCAGTGGTTTTACTGGCTCTGATAAAAATGCACCAACCAGAGCATCAAATTTGAAAAGACATTTGCAGCGTTTCCATCCCAAAATTTTAGAAGTTGTCATTGAGAAAGATAGTAATAAAAACCTTGCAACTACTTCAAAGTTAACAAAAGATCAGAAATCTACTGAACGACAAGCACCACTTACAAGATACTTTACTACAGACAAAGTTACCATAACAATGACCACAGATGATGATGATTCACGTGGTGGTGATGAAATGCCTCTTGTGTAATTATCATCATAGCAGATTTAGAATTAATATACCTTCGGAGTCGGAGTCGGAGTCCGATAGACAAAAAATTGAGGAGTCGGAGTCGGTTTTTTATGTGCCGACTCCACAGCCCTGCTTTTTAGGCATTGCTAATGTACTTAAACTTTTGGATATTAATGTAGTATTTTCATATAACAATATTGTGAAAAATATCATAGTAAAAAATAGCCCTACCAATAATTCAGGCATTATCTATAAAATTGGTTGTAAACAATGTGATTCCTTTTACATAGGTCAGACGGGAAAGGATTTGCACACACGTATAAAACAGCATCAATATTCCGTTAGAACAGGACAGTTGTCCAGTGCCCTTTTTGTCCATTTGTCAGAGTTATCCCACTGTATTGATTGGAATAATGCTTCAGTTTTATTTCACTCTAGCAACATTGTTAATAGAAATATACTTAAGTCTGCCATTATCAAACTTACAAATAACTTCAACATAAGCAAAGGTTTTTTTCAACTCGATCCTGTTGTTTTGAATTCCTTCAGAACAGATTTAGATAAGAAAGGTAGAACGCTAAATCTTTGGTAATCTTGTATGCCACCCTAATAACTTTTATTTTTCAATTTTTATATACAAAAAGGGGTAGAGTGCTAAAACCCGGGCAGATTTCCAGTATAAATTTGTATATATATTTTTTTTTTTTTTTATCTATAACATTGGTTGGAAACAATTCATTTAATCTTGTGCTAAAAATCGATAGTTTTTCCTTATAAATCTGTGTGCCCCTCCCACAATCCTTTAAGTTTGTTTCTCCGTTTATTGTATATATATATATTTTTTTTTCTGTAACCTATATATAGGCTGTAATTCTTTATGTACTTCAGTGTTCCTGAGGATGTCATTAGACGAAAGCGCTTGAGCACCATTCTGTGTTTCCTTTCCTTCGTGGTTTTATTCATCATAATTATTTTTTTTCACGTGTTACTTTCGTGAAATAATTTTCATATATATAAGCACACCGGACAAAAAATTAGTCACCCTTAATAGCACCGATAGTAGGAAGTTCAAGGTCACACAGAGGGCGCTGATGTAGCATTGGTAAGTGACAAGTAGCGGTGACGTAGCACACAGGATCAGATCTGTTTCGTGAGGTGGTGAAGAACAAAGTGTGTGTTGGATATAGTCTGCAAAATGGGTCGTGAGGCAGACGTTACTCAGTGGCAAAAAGGAGCCATCGTGTTTGGCAGAGCCCACTGACACAAAATGTCTGAAGTAGCCCAATTTGTTGGTGTGTCAACGCGTACTGTCCAGCGAGTTTACAAAGAGTGGTGTAGTTCGCAATCAACTGACAATCGACGGCGTAACTGTGGCCGGAAAACAATTCCCGACAATAGGGGCCGCCGCCATGTTTCTCGTCTAGTAACTGCAAATCGTTTTCAAACCAGAGAACAATTGCTCCAAGAAACCAATGAGGTTCTCCAGCGACCAATTTCCGAACGGACATTGCGACGAGAACTGCATGCGATGGACATCTGGAGCAGGGTACCACGGAAGAGGCGCTGTTAACAGCAAGTCACAAATTGGCACGTTATAAATGGGCTCAGAGGCACAAAAACCGGACTGCGGCAGATTGGAAACGTGTAATTTGGTCCGATGAGTCCCGTTTTTGTTTGTTCTCCAATGATGGGAGGCGACGAGTACATCGCAGGTCCAATGAAGCCTTTAATCCTGAATGCGTCGAAGGTGTTGTTCAGGCTGGAAACAGAAAGTGAAGCGCAGGAATAGACACCCACGGACTCTGGCGGAACTTCGGGACCGGCTGATGAACGAGTGGCAGCAAATCGATGTTCAGTACATGCACAACCTCGTAGAGTCTCTGCCTCGCCGGATTCGTGCGGTAGAAATTCATATTTTTCTATTTCTACAAATCATAATTTATGCTCGGGATGCCAATTTCCCGTCCACCATTCTGTTCAGTGACGAGGCTGTTTTTTTATGGAAATAGCGAGGTAAATCGACAGAACACCCGCTACTGGTCTCAAAACAACCCTCACTGGTATACCTCTTCAAAGGAGCAAGGTGCATCTCGGGTGATGGTATGGTGTGGCATTTGGAAGGACCGCATCATAGGCCCCCTCTTTTTCGATGAACATGTCACTGAAGGCACCTACCTACATATGCTCAAGGAAGAAGCATTTCCCAATGTCTTGAACGAAGAAGGAAATTTCCCAACATGGTTCCAGCAAGACGGCGCTCCTGCACATTACAGCACCCAAGTAAGGGAATACCTGTACCAACAATTCCCTGGTCATTGGCTAGGACGTCGAGGGCCTGTGGAATGGCCAGCTAGAAGCCCGGATCTTACGCCACTAGATTTTTATCTCTGGGGCTACTTGAAAGCGCTGGTATACGCAGAGAAAATTAGGGGTGTTGAACATTTGCGGCAGCGCATTATTGGGGCATGTAACACCATTACTCCTGACATCATTCACCGTGTGCTTGCTGACTGGGTATCACGTCTGAATTTGTGTATTGAAAACAATGGTGGACATATTGAGCACGTTCTGTAAATAAAAGCTTTTGTTTTGCCTTTTTTTATTATTTTTCCTATAATGCCGGACTTATGGGACACCATATATATATATAAATAAACCTTTTAACCTTGTTTTGCTTCCGCCCGAATTGCTCATTCTGACGAAGGTCAAGCTTGTCACTCCACCTTAGACGTACAGTTTAACGTGGAATCCGAACCACGCCCCACCAGCAGCAACTCAGTCTTAACCACTAAACTACACAGGGTACCCATTTATCTACGAACCAATTTTTTTTTATTTTGTAGAAGGATTAACAGCTGGGCTTTGCTGCGCGCTGCCTGCCGTCACCGGGTCTCTATCCCAGGACCGATGGATTCATAGTCACTAGTCAGGGACTATGAATCCATCCATAGTCACTAGTCAGGGACTATGAATCCATCCATAGTCACTAGTCAGGGACTATGAATCCATCGGTCCTGGGATCGAGACCCGGTGACGGCAGGCGGCGCGCAGCAAAGCCCAGCTGTTAATCCTTCCACAAAATAAAAAAAAAATTGGTTGGTAGATAAATGGGTACCCTGTGTAATTTAGTGGTTAAGACTGAGTTGCTGCTGGTGGGGCGTGGTTCGGATTCCACGTTAAACTGTACGTCTAAGGTGGAGTGACAAGTTTGACCTTCGTCAGAATGAACAATTCGGGCGGAAGCAAAACAAGGTTAACAAGATATATATATATATATATATATATATATATATGGGAATGAACTCAGAATGGTCCCCTGAGCTTTTTTTTATGATACACACAGACAGTCCCAAAGCTGGATCCTGTCTGCTTTGCAGATAGCTGGTGAGGGACCTCTGCGAGTGACCCGTTGCCCACGTCGGGTTAGCATCATGAAAAAGAAAAACTATGGTATTTGTCATTTACCATTACTTATTTGGACTAGTGGATTTAATTATCCCAGAAGAGTTCCTTGTTCCATGCACTGTCTCTGTGTATCATATATATATATATATATATATATCATTATGAACTTGAGGTCGTAGGATATGACCAAAGATTTTCTGTTTTAACTGATCCCGTTGAGGTTGGTATTTTATTTAGTATTCACTTAAATCACATTGGAATATAATATTACGGGACTTCATAATGTACCTCGTTAACCTCGTTGCAGTTCCGCGCGTTGGTCTCTTCACGCGAAGGTCAAGCTGGTGGCTCCGCCTCTAGGCCTGGCTTGGTGGAGGAGCGAGTTGCTCTCTCGCTCTCCACCGGTACCTGGCTCATCCGGTACCATCCTGAGTCAGGCGTTTAGTCTTCTTTTGAAGACTTCAACTTTGACCCCCGTGACGTTCCTGAGGTCCTTTGGAAGCTGGTTAAAAAGTCTTGGCCTCCCAACAACCAAACTATTTTCCTTCAGTGTTGAAGAGGTCCCTCGTCGAGCCTTTAATTTGAGAGCACTACACATTCTGCCTTTTCTATTTTCCTATGTATATTAAAATTTAACCAAAAATTATATCTAATATTCAACGTTAAGGATTAATATGATCCTAAAATATAGCAAAAAATTCACTTAAATCATATGTGTATATAATATTACGGGTCTTCATAATGTACCTCGTTGAGGAGGGTGGGGGGTTGCATCACTAAGTGCAGAACGTAGAGATTACAGTAAGTTGAAAGGAAGATAAAAGGTGAAAATTGAGTAAAACAGTACAGTAAATGCTGTATTAGATAATATAAGAATCTGGACGTATGATTGGAGATCATGTAAATTTAAATATAGCATAGAGGGTTCATAAAAGTAAATAGTGACAACTTCGGTTTTCCAAAGTGTTTTAATTTGATGATAAACATGAATAAATAATAATAAATTCATTGATTCAGTATATTTAGAATAGTGTCGCTTTCCCTTTTGTGAACCTGACACGCGTTCTGTCATGCTATTGATGAGTTTTGTTATTTGTTGAGGTATCGCTGCTCTTCTTCTTTTATGGCTTTGATGAAGCTTTTCCTGGATTTAAACTTCGGTTTTGTTCGATGAATATCCGGCGATTGACCTGGCCATGGAAGAAATAAATTCTGTGGTTGTCACGCCATTGCTGCGTAACACGAAGGGTATGAGCTGGGGCACCATCTATGAATATATTTGGCATGAAGATACAGTTTCATTGGAATAAATGAGTAGCAGCGTCTCATTCAGGATCTTCACATATTCGGCTGAATTAGCAGTTCCTGCGCGGACTACCACTTCTGTTCGTCCATTGGTCCAAATTGTACCCAACGCCATTACAGAAATATATCTCATGTTTTACCATAACTTGCGGATGCATCAGAGCAAATTCTTGGGATGACCGTCTCCACACTCACTATCTGGACATGAAGCAAACCGACACTCATCCGAGAAAATTACGTTGTTTCAAAAAGCAGAATCATATTTGACCATTGATGCTGCTCAATGCTTTCGACGGACAATGTTGCGAGAGGTGAGCATAGTCTTCCTTCTAGTTGCTCCGCAATAGTACCCCATGTCATGAAGATGTCCGATAGTCCTAGAGCTAACCTTAACTTGGACAGCCAATTCAACAGTAGTAGTTCGGCGAGGTTTCGTTTCTGCTCCTCTTCTGACGGAAATGGACCTGGAATGCCAGAGCGATCAGCGACCGACTGCCGTTTTCTGGGTATTCTTGAGTCGCACAACGACTCTGTTAATTCTTGATAATAGAATGCAAAGCCTTCGCGAACTTCGCCCTTTGACTAAGCTCTGCTTCCCAAAGTCAAATAATTCGACCTCTTGTGAAATCCGTTAATTCCCGCGGGAAAACTCTGCCTCGCGGCATTATGAAATATAAACTTATTTATCTTTGAAAGTTACCTTTCCGTGACAACTTGGTTTCACTTGAATATATTCTTTTCTAAGAATTTTAGGACAATCATCGTGGTCTCTTTTTACTTTTGGGAGTTGTCAATTTGTGATTTGCCCTCTGTACAGACTTAAACAAAGCTTGCACATTCATTTTCAGGTGTGTATATATATATATATATATATATATATATATATATATATATATATATATATATATATATATATATATATATATATATATGTATGTTAAACACAGACCGTGCATGGAACAAGGAACTCTTCTGGGAAAATTAAATCCACTATAGTCCGAATAAGTAATGGTAAATGACAAATACCATAGTTTTTCTTTTTCATGATGCAAGCCCGACGTGGGCAACGGGTCTCTCGCAAAGTTTCTCAGGGGACCATTCTGAGTTTGTATACACACACACACACACACACACACACACACACACACACACACACACACACACACACACACTTTTACTTTGTGTAATGTGAAGGTATTGAATATTAATATGTTAATATGAAGTATACGAAGATTTTTTTCTACAAGATGATGATATAAATAAAACCACTGAAGACTAGGAAGATTGTCTTTTGTTCACCCCCTAACTGCTGCTCTGCCAAATGAAGTTTGTCTGGATTTTTTAAAATATTTCCGTTCATAGTCGTTTCTCCGTTCACTGAACGATTCTTCAACTTGGTTTTACCTTTTCACCTTTAATTTGTCATTTAGTTCTCGGGTTTCGGACTTTTGAAGTACGAGGAAAGCGAATTTTTATAAAAAGTTTGTTATAACAAAACTTAAGTTCGACAGTTTTTACGTTATCACTAACGTATTTATACGCAATAAGAAATTACTTCATGGGGAAAAACTAAAGAAAAAAGGAAGAACTCGGCGCAGCCCGTGGTCTTCGTTACGGTCTGCTACGGTCTCTTTCCTTTGGGTCTCTCCATGACTTTACGACTGCTCTCCTGTGACTGACTACTCTGCGCATTTCATTTCCTCGTATACTTTAGGGATAATAGAACAATTTTGGAAAGATCTTTTAGAATCTTCAATTTCCCATATTCCATTTCGTGTCCGAGAGGAGAGAGAGAATTAGAAGTTCTACATTGCGTATAAAATATTAGGTTACAATACAATAATAATTTTAAAAAAATATTTGGAAGTTGCCCGTTATGTCGTTACGAAGTTCTTACGGCGTCATTTAAGGTTTACTACGCTTTTGAAGGATATAAACCAGACTTAATTTTTTTGCAACTATTAGGTACAAAAAATACATTAAATACTAACCCATTAATCATTTATTTTAATGGAAATCTATTGCTTATTTGAATATTTAAGACCTAATTATTTAGATCTGACAATTTTATGAAATAGAAAATAAAAGAAAACTTGTTTATAGGGGAACCTTTCACGTTTCCAACGAGTGTTTGTACAAAGATTTTTATGCTCTAAAGTCTAAAGGGAAGGAAGGAACGAGTTATCTTTATTGTAATTGAGATATAGAACGGAGGGAACGGTGCAAGAAGATTGGAATGGAGATGTTATGGTTTGTAATATTGGATCGGTTGTCTTTCACTTTTTCTGGGAACTTTTTAGCGTGTTGCATTTTTTTCTCAGTCAAGTTGTTCCAAAGGTTAGTAAAGCACTGCGCTCCTACTCAGACGGTTACGGGTTCGAATCCTGGCGAGGGCATTTTTGTTTCATATAAAAACCATGTTCATGCGTGTTATTCTGTTTATGGGCCCCATTACTATACTATAGACTGAGTATAGAAATTTGAATTCTGCCATTACTTCGAGTGCGGATATATATATATACGCCTCGCCTCGGTGGTGCAGTGGTTAGCGTCGCTGACTACGAATCCATCAGCCCCGGGTTCGAGACCCGACGGCAGCCGGCGCGCAGCAAAACCGAGCTGTTCATCCTTCTACACAATAAAGAAAGTGGTTGGTAGATAAATGGGTACCCTAGGTGGCCTAATGGTTAAGACGCTGGGCTGTTGATGGGGCGTGATTCGGATTCCACGTTAAACTGTAGGTCTAAGGTGGAGTGAAAAGCTTGACCTTCGTCAGAATGAACAATTCGGGCGGAAGCTAACCAAAGGTTATATATATATATATATATATATATATATATATATATAACCTTTCGTTATATATATACAGTATATATATATATATACACATTTTAACTGCAAACAACACACAATATAATTAATGTAAAGAACGACGCTTGTGTAGAAGAGCGTTCCGCACAAGATGAGGAGGGAGAACGAACAAATGAAAAATGAGGAACCACCCGGGAATCGAACCCGGGATCATCCGATTGCCGGTCAGATATGCTATCCACTACACCATGGACCTCGATCAATCAGAAGTCGTAATTCTCCTACATACGAGCAGAAACCAATGCCCTGAGGGGGCACCTTCATTTGTTCGGTCTCCCTCCTCATCTTGTGCGAAACGCTCTTCTACACAAGCGTCCTTCTTTACATCATTGGTTTCTGCTCGTATGTAGGAGAATTACGACTTCTGATTGATCGAGCGAGGTCTATGGTGTAGTGGATAGCATATCCGACCGGCAATCGGATGATCCCGGGTTCGATTCCCGGGTGGTATCTCATTTTTCATTTGTTCGTTCTCCCTCCTCATCTTGTGCGGAACGCTCTTCCACACAAGCGTCGTTCTTTACATTATATATATATATATATATATATAAAATCTTTCGTTAACCTTTGGTTAGCTTCCGCCCGAATTGTTCATTCTGACGAAGGTCAAGCTTTTCACTCCACCTTAGACCTACAGTTTAACGTGGAATCCGAACCACGCCCCATCAGCAGCCCAGCGTCTTAACCGCTAGGCCACCTAGGGTACCCATTTATCTACCAACCACTTTGTTTATTGTGTAGAAGGATGAACAGCTGGGTTTTGCTGCGCGCCGGCTGCCGTCGGGTCTCGAACCCGGGGCCGATGGATTCGTAGTCAGTGACGCTAACCAACCACGACACCACCACTACACACACACACACACACACACACACACACACACACACACACATATATATATATATATATATATATATATATATATATATATATATATATAACGTGTGTGTCCGTATCTATGAAGCTCTAGAGGTATTCAAGATTAGCACTTGAAAAGAAAGGAGTTTAGAAATGAAATAAACACCCACCTATTCTCCTCACAGTTACCTCTGTAAGCCTTTGTTCATCAAAAGTAGAAAGAGTGAAGTATAAGACGGATAAAGCTCTCTCTCTCTCTCTCTCTCTCTCAGGGTTGTAATTAAAGGGTCTAGCTCGGTTTGGGCCTCCGTCACTAGCGGGGTTCCTCAGGGTTCCGTTTTGGGGCCACTGTTTATCATTTACATAAATGATATCGGCTTTGGCATCGTCAGTAGGATCGCCAAATTCGCTGATGACACGAAGCTTGGGACGGCCGAAGCGATCGAGCAACTGCGTGCGGACCTACGTAGGATAGGAAAGTGGTCCGAAAAATGGCAAATGCTGTTTAACTTGGGTAAATGCAAGGTCATGCACATTGGCTACGCCAATCCCAAGTCGGATACTCCATGTTGGGGAGTAATATCGAGGCCACTGATTTGGAAAAGGACTTGGGTGTGCTAATTAGTAGCGACCTTAAGTTTACCAAACAATGCGTAGAGGTGGAGAAGAAAGCCCAGAAGCTGTTGGGTTATATCAGGAGGCAATTTAGATTTCGGAACAAGGAGATTGTCCTCTCTGGACAATTCCCTGGTTCGGCCGTACCTGGAGTATGCTGTGCAGTTCTGGTCGCCCACCCTCAGGAAAGATATTGACAGGCTGGAGCGAGTCCAGGCAAGGGCCACAAAGGCCCCCTCCGTTAGGCATAAGGGCTATAATCGACGCTTACGCGCCCTGAATTTGTTTTTGCTGGAAACTCGGACGCTGCGCGGTCAGCTGATCGAGGTTTTCAAACGCTTACACGGGTTCAACGATGTCGATTTTAGAAGCTTGTTTAGTTTAAATGATAACTCAACTCGCATCAATGGTTGGAAGTTGGATTTGAAACGGTTTAGCACTAGTGTGTGTGGGAATTACTTTACCTATAAAATCTGTGACAAGTGGAACAGGCTACCGTCAGTTGTTGTGAACAGTTCCTCTCTGGATCAGTTCAAGAAAAGGTTAGACCGAATCTTGCACACTATTTGAGGGTGTATGAATTTTTCCCTGGCACCCGTTGCTATTGGTACCTCCTTGGTATGGGCCGCAAGGCCTTTTGAGGTACTTTTCCTTGTAACTCTCTCTCTCTCTCTCTCTCTCTCTCTCTCTCTCTCTCTCTCTCTCTCTCTCTCTCTCTCTCTCAGGAGGCGCTGGTCAGGTCTGGTATAAAAGCACTGAGAATTCTCAAATAATACTTTTTCTACTTTTTTTATTTTTATATACGTGTTTCTAATAGAAATTGGGAAGCAATCAGATCGCACATGGTTCAAATAGAGTGGAGAACAGTTTTAGAGAATAGAACAATTTAAGAAATGCTAACAACCTTGGAAGAAAAAACGCTGAGAATTTTAGAAAAATATGCTCTGAAAGCACAGCCAAAAGGAAAGAGGAGCTGGCTAGAGAGGCAAAAGAGAAGAATATTCCGCGAGAGAAAGAGTGGAGGCGAAGTTAGCCAACTGCGGAGATAATGCCAGGAAAGTAATACAAGAAAAACTGGAGGGTATCGACAGGGAAATACAAGCCCTGATTAAGAACTATACAGAAAGGGAAGAGGAAAAGACGGTCGAAGCAATAAAGGAAAATCCAAAATACTTCTATAGCTATGCGAAAAGGAAAACAAAAACGCGCGTCGCTATTGGGTCCTTAAGGAAGAGAAATAATGAACTAACCGACGATCCAAAAGAAATATCTGAAATATTGACGGCCCAATATGAATCAATTTTCAGTACCCCAAAAAGTGACAAAACGATACCTGACTAGATGCATTCTTTGAAGAGAAATTGCAAGGAGAGTGTATAACAGACTTTGATGAAATCACATTCAGCTGCAGGTCCGAACAATTGGAATGCATTGTTGTTTAAAAACTGTCAAAATGAAATAGCTACAACTTCATACTGGATATGAAGAAGATCCCTAGACATTGGGGAAGTACCGAGCATCTTGAAAAGAGCAAACATTGTCCCTATATAGTGTATAAAGGAGGGGACAAATCTCAAGCAAAGAACTATAGACTAGTGTCATTGACGTCCCACCTCACCAAAGTATTTGAAAGAATAGTCAGAGAGAAAATTTATGATTTCTTGGAGACACTGGAAAGATTCAACGAAAATCAGCACGGATTCCGATCAGGTAGATCATGCCTATCACAACTAATAGAACACTACAACAATATCCTAGATGCACTTGAAGACAATGACAACTACGATGTCATATGCACGGATTTTGCTAAAGCTTTCGACAAATGTGATCACGGTATAATAGCACATAAAATTAAATATATGGGCATAACAGGCAAAGTGGGAAAATAGATTTACAACTTCCTCAGAGAACGTCTACAGGTCGTCAAAATTCAAGGTATATCATCATCAGAATCGGAAGTACGCAGCTTAGTACCACAAGGTACAATACTGGTCCAACTCCTGTTCATTATCATGCTAACAGACATACAGTAGACAGCGAAGTAAACAGCAACAGTATAGTAACATCCTTTGCAGTTATTCACATTAGGTAACCATTTATTGGGGGCAAATATCAAAAGACATGGTTGTGTCAGGATCGTCAGGATCATCAGTCTGCTCTTCGTTTGCGTTTTGGGTCAATGGATTGTTGCAATCCAAGCCGCTGCCACATGCACAGAACATTGTGCAAGGGATTCGCGTCCCATGCAGCCGCAGCGACTCCCCCTGCATGCTGATTGTGATTCACACCCACATCTTCAGAACTTCATCTGGTGCTAAGCACACTCCTTCACCAACTGTTTTTGGGATGAGAACTCTGTTTGTTTCGTCTCTCTCCCACCCATAATGCATAGGATCAAATGGTGGTGGGTCACACTTTAGTGCATCGAGCCAGTTCGCCACAGTGTAGTGGGCTCTGAGCATATTTTGATGGAAAGCTTCAGTTGTTGATGGTAGCGAACATAGTTTGGATGCAGCAGTTCCCGACTTCCCTGTCTTCCGAGCCCATACTCTCTGACGACACTCAGTAAGAGATGAGGATTTCTTATCCCCATAGCATGCAACAATGAACGCTGTTGCCTCTTTCTCGATATGGTCAAAGCATGCATCAAGGGACCCCAGCTTGTCTAGCTTCCGACCCTTCTTGGCTGTGGCAATGGCAGTGGCTTTGCCGATGCCATGTATTGCTGCAACTGTGTCACAACCACGCAAAGCGTGTAGTTTGAGGATTTGTGGGATGATGTCTTTGTGCTGGGTTACAGTTGCTCGGATGTCCACTGATTTTCTGCCACGCACTGGAGACTCCATAATCATGAGACAGCCTAGTTTCTTAAATTCATAGAAGTGAGTCAGCACGGCAAACACGTCTGTGTCATCACAAATGATGGAGATGCGGGCATCAAAATCTTTCTCAGCTTGTGCGATAGCGTGTTGTGTTATTATCACGTCAGCCTCTTCATGAGATGATGAGAGCTCCAATGCTGCTCGACTCTTGCCTCGCACAATGGAAGTCGGTATGGTCTGCCATCCTGCAAGCACTAGCTCATGGTCTTGGGTTACAGTTGCGAGATACTCACTGTCAGCAAGGATTTGCTCACAGAGCAGCCTGTTTAGTTGCTCCTTGTTCGCGGTGCACGTGAGAACAGCGTCTCTTGTAGGCAATGGGGTGTTGAGGTCCAGCTTGTGAACTCTGCTGCTTTTGCTTCTCATTGCCCGAGTGCTTGATTTCGGAGAGAAATCATAGTAGCGATCAAAAGCTAGTACTACAGATGCATGAGAAAGATGTTTCGGTAGCCATACTTTGAGGGTTTGGATAAATGTAGCAACTGTGCCACTAGCAGGCCAGTCGACTGTCCACAAAACAGCTGACACATCCATGATAAGTGTTGGTCGACCCCATGTTCGAGAGGATGTTTCCACTCCCAAGTTCTGCTTCAGTGCGGACTTAGCTGCAGTTCTCATTAAGCCATCTGGTTGGAACAGGTGCGGATGGGTATTAGGCCGGGTCGTTTTTGCTTGTAAACATTTTTTGAGGAAGTTTAATTTACCCTGTATTACGAACGTTTGTGTACCTACATAGGAAGTATCATGACAAAGTTTCAAGCTTTTATATAAATATTTTGAGGTTCCGCAAGTCACTTAAAGTTTTGGTGATTTTTTTCCGATACTCCGTATAGTAAACTACAGCTCTTTGCTGACTTGCCATGATAGTTTACAAGGCAAATCACCCAGAATTCACCACGAGGAGGTGGCTGTAGGTCGAATTCCACACCATGCCCAGCCCAACCTCCCTTCCATTAGTTTTTACATGTAGTTTATTGACATTTGTATTCGCATTTTGACTCAAATGTAGGCATGTTTGATCTTGAAGCAATTCTTGCCTTTATAAAACCATCTCTGTTTTCCTGGTCACAGACAGAAGCTGATGCTTCTGTTACAAGTTTGACATGTCTTTCCACAGCTTGTGAATGACATGGGTACTTTTTCAATAGAGGGTTAGTTTCATCACCCCTTACGATAAGCTCTAACTGGGTGTTTGTCAAGTTTTTTGTCAGAGGTGGTTCATGTCTTGGGTAGTCTCTTGCCAAGAAATTAATTTTAGGCCGTCTAAATTCTCTAATGCCCGAGGACACACTTTCCCTGGCTAAGAGAATGCGCCGGAAAGCTAACTCTCATCACTTGCCTTTCATCAAATAACATCGAGACCAATAAAGTTTCTGGGTGAGCAAAATATGCCCCTCTTTCAATAACAGGATCAATGACTGCCTTAAGCTCATCAGATAGGTATTTTGAACTAGATATAAACCAGTCCCTGGTAATAGTAAGGATTTCGCTTTATATTAAACCACGTTGGGGCATAAACACGAACAATGAATTCGGTGGCTGTCGTAAGCCATCTGGCATGGTTCAAAGAACCTGGGTTGCGGTTTTCAAGGTTTTGGGAACATTGGCCTTCTATGACTGCATTACAAATTTTCTTGAGATACTTTTGATCTTGGCTTAGGTCGAGATCCCGGAATAGAAGGCATATTACTTGATTTGATTGCTTCAAACTTGACAACTGGCATCTTTTCACACGCAGTAAGACTTTTTCCAACATTTCCAGCAAGGGCTTTTGGTCCTTTGGTTTTACCATCCAAATAATTAAACAAATGGCGGAGAGGTAGCTCACTGGTATGCAGCAAACACACGAACCAATGAAAAGGAGTATTGTAGCAAACACATGAGCCAATGAAAAGGAGTATTGTAGTGTACCTCTGGTTGCCTGATAACTCCATTATGTATGCCAGTGTTTACATTGGTTCCATCACATCCAATGACCTTCAGATTGTCTACCTTAATATTGTTACTGTTAAGAAACTCGTGCTCTTTCTTGTTCTTTACGCTCAGATCTTATTTGCAGTTTCTTCGTTGTCTGTAAATCAATACTGCCTATTGCCATTTTTCGTGCACCTCTTTGGTCAATTAGGAAAGAACGCTCCATGGCAGGAACTTTTAGCTCTTTTTCACAAGTGCCAGAAAACAGATCATGGCATTTGCAGGCAGCAATATCAAAAAGCCTTTGATTTTTGGAGTTGAACGCGGTCAATTTAGATTCAAAATCTTTCCGTTTTCTACCAGTCTTCATCATATTTTTAGATTTTTCATGACAATCCTTTACTCTGGCTAATATTTGCTGTTCTGATATTGTTGGAATTGATGCACTTTTCCAGATCTCTTTTACCTTTGATGCAACTATTCTTGCCACATCATTAGCATTTGGCTCTTTTTTTTCCCCTTCTAGCTATAAGTAAGAGATATCTTGTTTGTAAATATTCTTTTAAAACGTCTTCATATAGGGGAAGTTGATTTCCACTGAGCTCAGCTTTCCCAAAAAGGGAAACAGCTAGACTCATGATTTTTTCAACAGTTGCTTTCACTTTTACGGCCTCAGCCATTTTGGATAATTTAGGAAAATCACTCTGTTAGTGTAACAACACATATTTAACTATTCAAATAATCACTTCTGGCAAGAAAAATTGTGTATATATAAATTATATATATCCTGGACGAAACACAGTCAAGAAAAAACTTAATAGCAACAAGAATACAAAAAATACAAGAAAATCTTAATAAAAAATCATAATTGCCAAATAATTAATAAAGTTTACGTATTTAAATAGTTTTAAAAGTTTTGAAGTTTTTTGTAATGTTTTACGTTTTACTTGCAATCTTCAGAGGACTTGCGGAACATCTAAAACTTGATCAATTTAATTTTTTTAATCATTGTTGAGCATTTATAGTGCATCTACAAATTTCTTGGACACAGGCATGTGGAAATTCACAAATTTAATTTTTCGACCCGGCCTAGTGGGTCTGCCGCAAGCTCTGTTGAAAATACATGGGTCATGTCAAGTTCGCGTTCGCTCATCAGCAAACCGATGGCGCGTGATTTCATTTTAAACCCTATAGAACTACTCAGTCTCGCCCAAATCCATAAAAACGACAGTAAGATCACCAAAATATTTCCACGACTACCCGGGATATGGGATATTCCTTATTTCGGGGGGCGTTTGACCTCTAATGACCTTGAGTATTGACAAATGTGGGTCAAAATGACTCCCAAAGTATCTGCAACCCCTCCAGATCGACTCATCATCCTAAAAACCCCTAGAAATGACACCAAGATCATCAAAATCCATCAAGTATTGACCAGGATATGGGATTTTTCAGTTTCGCCAGCCATCTTGAAAAAGCCAAGCGGGGGTCAGGTGTACACCCGATGGATTCTTGAATGGGGTGGTATAAGCTTTCAAAATTTGTAAAAATTTGCTTTATAACAAACAATGCAGGGTTCCAGTAAAATCAGGGTCTGTGCTACTGGACTACTAACAGAGCAATTGAAAATGACATGGCTAAAATGATCGACACTTTCGGTAGGCGAAAAGGGCGAGACAAATACTTTTTCTAAGTTTTTCATAATTTTAGTTTGTAAATATCAACAAATTGAAATTGCTTATTTCGAGAATTTTCCCTTATGCAGGAAATGGCTTTGTTTCCATTGTTATACTGATGTGTTTTCTTTAATTTCTCAAAAGATATGTTTTCAACTTTCATTTTACATTGTGAGCACAGTAGGTGCTACTAAATTTATTTAAGTTGTGGTGGCTCACAACTTTTTATATCTTTCTTATGTATGAATAAAATATTTGATATAGTCTTATGCCCTATTAATCAAAATTAACTAAGTATCGGTAGGAATTACAATACATCATGGAAGGTGCATAAAAAAAGAAAAATCATACATTTAATTTTGGTATCCTTTGCTTCTAATGGCCTGTTGGAGTGAGGGAGCCTGAGCCTGTGATGATCCTAATTTCATATATATATATATATATATATATATATATATATATATATATATATATATATATATATATATATATATATATATGGCGGATAACTTGTTGAAAATAATCTCATATAGTGTAAGGTCAGTGAGGAATTCAACTGTACAGTAGATGTTCATAAAATCTGCGACAGTGCAGATTTGATACTCCTGCAGGAGCACTGGCTACCTAAGCAAGAGCTAAAATTCCTCTCTACCATTCATGATGACGTTATGTGCCATGCGTCATCAGCAGTAGACTTGTCAGATGAATTAATTTACGGTAGGCCTTTTGGTGGTGGTGCTTTCTTAATAAGGAAAAATTTGTCAAAACATATAAAATTTTTAACAAGCGATAATGTAGGCATTGAATTACAAGTGAACAATGATTGCATATTAATTGTAAACTGCTATTTACCATATAACAACGGCAGTAATCTAGATGAATACATTGATTTGCTGTACAAAATTAAGTCATTATCAGATAACCCCAAATATTCTCACTATAATAATGGGGGACTTTAACGCACACGTGAACTCGGAATTCTTTGTAGAATTGGGTAACATGTGCGAGTCGGCCAATTTAAGTATAAGTGATGTAGATGTATTAGGGGTAGCCAGTGGTAATTTTACATACGTTAGTGATATGAGTGGTACCACCAGGTGGATTGATGATTGTCTCACTAGTAATAATCTAAAGGATCGAATTGTTAGAGTTCATATTGTGCATGATTTCCTTCTTTCTGATAATAGACCATAAGAAATATTAATTAACGTTACCAATTTATGCGCAACACGACTTAACAAGCACTCAATAGGTAAGAATAATCGCGTCGATTGGTCCAATGTTACGATGCAGCAGAGAATAGAATACAAAGACAGAACAAGTCACCTCTTTAATAATTTAGAAATTTTGCACCTTGCCTGTAATAATCCTTGCTCAAATGATTCTCACTGTAAACTCATAGATAGTTATTATAGTAAGATAATATCCCTGTTAAGAGGAGCAGGAAGCCCCCTGATTAAATCTTACAACTATCATACTAAGATTATTCCTGGATGGAATGACTTTATTGCACCCCTGAAGAGGGAATCGAAAGACGCCTATGATTTGTGGTGCTTTCATGGTAGACCCAGATTAGGACCAGTATACATGAATATGTGTAGAAGTCGGGGTCAGTATAAGGCGGCCATAAGGCGATGTAAACAGAAAGAAGAGTCTATTCGAGCATCAAAAGCCTGTGAAGCTCGCATAAATAACGATAATAACAAATTTTGGAAATTTGTTAAGAATCAAACGGGTGTCAAAAATGTCCTCCCTCCGACAATCGATGGGGTGTCGGGGGAGGATGAAATCGCAAAGCTGTGGAAAAACCACTATTCTAACATTCTTAACAGTGTGAGTAGGTATAATCTTAAGATAGATTGCAGCGAAACGATTGTGGGAGGGACAAGGGAAAATACTTGATAGCATTTTCTGAAGTAAAGAGATTAATTAAAGAGTTAAAGACTGGTTCTGCGTTAGGGATAGATGACTTATCGAATGAGCACTTAAAATATGCAAATGACGTAGTACTGTATGTCAGCATATATCATTGCTCCTATCAACCATGCTTGCTCATAGCTATATCCCTGCAGAGTTCATGAGGGTATATATCTTGCCCCTGGTCAAAAATAAGTACGGAGACATTCTGTCCAGCAATAATTACAGGCCTATTGCTGTCGCTTCCTGCTTCTCGAAACTACTAGAAAAACTCTCGTTACGCCGATTAAATAATTACCTATGGACATCTAATCAGTTTGGCTTTAAAAGGTCCCACTCAACTGACCTGTGTATGTATGTACTTAAAGAAACAATATCTAAATACATTGACAGTAATTCAACTATTTATAGCTGTTTCCTAGATATAAGTAAGGCATATGATAGGGTGAACCACAATATTTTATTTGCAAAACTAGAAGACAGGAAGGTTCCCATGTACATATTAAATTTATTGAAATTTTGGTATTCCCACCAATCTTTCACTGTTAGGTAGGGCAATGTACTATCCGAGTGTTTTGGCTCCTCTTGCGGGGTGAGACAAGGCTCCTTGCTCTCGCCTATGCTGTTTAATGTGTATATTGACGGATTGATTGCTTCACTTAATGAGGCAACAGTGGGATGTTGTATAGATAACACAAGGATAAATAACTTAGTTTATGCCGATGATATGGTGTTAATAAGTCCCTCTGTTAAAAGTCTGGATCGGCTACTAGAAGTCTGCGAAGTGTATTCGCAGAAACATGATATTCTTTTTAATGTTACAAAAACTAAGGTTATGCAGTTTCATCCTAAAAGCTGTAATCAGCCAGCTGATATAAGGTTTAAAATGAATGGTGAAGCAATTGAGGAAGTACAAGAGTTTAAGTATTTGGGTCAAACTATTACCAGCTCCTTGAGTGATGACTCGGATATAAGAAAACAATCTCGAAGCCTGTGTGCTGAAGCGAATATGACCATAAGGAACTTTCGATTCTGTACAAGTGAAGCTAAAGACACTCTTTCGTACTTTCTGCAGTAATATATACGGACAGCAACTGTGGGTAAATTAAAGGTTCTGGCAGATCTCTAAATTTGCTGTACAACAGGTCTTTTAGACTTACATAAATTACCCCCGAGATGCTCAGCTTCGCAAATGTTTGCTACCCGCAATGTCCCGAGCTTCCCAGAGGTAACAAGACGTGCTCAACACAGTCTAATGCAAAGAATTAAAAAATCAACCAACCTGATCATCCAAGCTATCCATGAGTCCTGCCATTTATCCTCTAAGCCAGTGGTTCCCAACCTGGGGTCGCGAAGGTAGTACTGGGGGTCCGTGAGCTTTCAATATTTCGAGAGGCTCCAATGGAAATCGTACATTTACCCACGATAAGGGCGCTCAGACTAAAATTTCAAGTTTCCTTGCTCTTGGCTGGAATTATTAATACTTTTTTAATATGCTGTATTTTAATTGCATACTCTCTTATATGCCCTTTATTTGATAGTGAAAATGAGAAAACGAGTTAATTATTAGTTAATAAAAACAGTTTGTTTGGTAGACGGAATCTTTCAAAAACATGGGGTCCGTGGGAAAAAATAAAAATAAAAGGGGTCCTTTGTGGTGAAAAGGTTGGGAATCACTGCTCTAAGCTATGGACCTCTTGGTACAAAAACGTATGTCTGTAGCCCCACTTAACTTCGACATTACAGTATTATTTCTAATCAATTGTATATATTTCTATCCTTAGTATATGAACTGTCATTGTATTAATAATATTTGTCATATGGACTTTAGTCTGCCAGTAAACCTTTTCATTTTCACACACACACACACACACACACACACACACACCACACACACACAGTTAATTACATTAACTCTAATTTCGGGCATTCTTTGTTGTAACTTAAAAATTTGGGCAAATTTGTATCAGCCCCCCCAAAAAGATTAGGTGCCCTACGCCTATATATATATATATATATATATATTCTATCGGAAGGTCCCTACTTTTCGGTAACCGGGTTGTTCTCCTTCCTCCTTCGCTCCCGACTTCTTTACCGGTTGTGACTTTTTTTTTCCCCCCCTTCCTCCTCCCCGTCTATTGTTCACTTCCGTTCGCTGTTTCATAGTCTTCGTCCTGTGTTCGCTCTGCTATCCACCTTTCTTTTGGTGGCCATGAGCGGTTATACTTTCAAAAAAAATAAAAATATATATATATATGAGAGAGAGAGAGTGGTTAAAAATTAATAAATAGCCATGTCTCGACTGTTTTTATCCGAAACATTTAAAAAGAGTTAAAAATGCAATACCAGATCCTTCAGTTCACATTTTTAATAATTCCTTATCACAGTGGTTGTTCGTTTGAATTTTAAATTAGCTAATGTAACTCCAATCTTTAGGAAAAAGGATAAGCAACAAACCAGAAATTATAGGCCTATTACCCTAACTTCTATTATAGGAAAGCGTTTAGAATCAGTTATTCGAGATCGTTCAGTCGAACATCTTGAAAACAATAATCTTATAAACCCTAGAACCACAACGTAGTTCTACAATGCATTGTGTGTGGGGTCACCGGCGACCCCACGTTGTGACTCTAGCGTTAAACAAAGTCAGCGTGGGTTTCGTAGAGATAAATAGGTTAACAAATTTATTGTTTTTTCATGACGTCATCGATATTTATGATTGTAATCGAGCAGTAGATACAATATAGTTAGATTTTCAAAATGCGTTTAACAAAGTTCCACATAAACTGTTGTTGGAAAAACAAAACTTACTGAATAAGGGGTCAAGGTGGGCTAATGTAACTTGCGGTGTTCTGCAAGGGTTCGTTTTGGGACCAGTTTTTTATAATACAGGGTGGCGCAGAAGTCAGGAACCATAGTCACATTTTAATAATTTGGGTTTTAATGTGTTTTGTTCTTTTCAAATTTGTTGTTGTGAACCTATGGCACAGAAATTGACAATAGATGAACACCCTGAGAGGCCGCCAGTTGTTCAGGCATCAGTTGGAAAACTGTTCACTCGCTTCAAAGAAACGAAGTGTTCATGATCGGCCGCGGAGTGGCCGGCCAAAAAGTTCAACCTATGCAGCATCATCACTAACGGTACTCAATCACCTCGAAAACATCCCACGCAATTCCTTAAGAAAGTAATTCCAGGAAACGGGTGTCTCCTGAAGATCCATTCAACGAATTCTTACAACAAATCGTTTCCACCCCTACAAAGTCCAACTCATTCAGGAACTGCACGGTGACGACACAGACCGTCGTGTAGAGTTCTGTCAGTGGTTTCTACAACATCGACAGCTTCAACGAAGGATCATGTTCAGCGACGAAGCGATATTTCACCTCAGCGGTCGTATCAGTATGCATAATGCACGCTATTGGGTCATTGAGAACCCCCACTGGATGGAGGAAGGACGTGCAATCCCAGCCACGAATTATGGTGTGGGCTGCGCTCTGGGGGTCTCGGTTAATTGGTCAGTACTTTTTTGACGGCAATAACAGGTGAAACATATCTGCATATGCTGCAAACATTTCTAATGCCCATACTGGACGACATTCCATTGGCAGAACGGGCGGAGATGTGGTTTCAGCAGGATGGTGCACCACAACATTTCACAACCATCGTTCGGAGCTCTTTAGATGAAACATTCCCAAGCAAGTGGATCGGACGGCGAGGGCCCGTCGAATGGCCACCTAGGTCTTCAGACCTCACGCCTCGACTTTTTCTTGTGGGGCCATCTCAAGTCGATAGTCTCTGCTGATCGACCCAGAACCGTACGTTCTCTAAAGGATAAAATCACACCTGAGTGTGCCAAAATCAGTATTAAGGAATGTTCAAACATCATGCATTCAACGCGTCAGAAAGTGTCTCCAAGTGGAAGGCCACCAATTCGAACACTTATTATAATTTAATAAAATGTGCCTATGGTTCCTGACTTTTGCGCCAAGTTAACGATCTAACGATCTAGATGTCAATTTAGTGAGTAAACTTTCAAAATTTGCCAACGATACTAAAATTGCGGGTAAAGCAATTACTTTACTAGAGAGAGAGAATTTACAGCGCGATCTTGATAATTTAGTAGAGTGGTGTAATATGTGCCAAATGAAATTTAACGTAGGGTATATAAATGTAAAGTCATTCACATTGGTTATCACAACAGTAACTTGAACTACACTTTGGGAAATAGTTCGTTAAACGAAGCCTTTGAGGAAAAAGATTTAGGTGTCGTTTTTACTAAGGATTTAAAGTTCTGAGCTGGCCAGCTGGGGGCACCCCTAAATGAGTGCTTCCTTATCTAAGTAATTCCTCTGCGAAGGACGCAATAATTATAATATGATAAATCTTAAAAGAGAGTTGAAATTGCATGCTTGATGTACACTTTCGCGGCTAATTCTTAAGTTGGTGTGTGCTGACTGGTTGGAGGTGCTTCTGGATCATGCTCCCATATCTAAGTAATTACAGTGCGAAAGATGGTACTGCAATTAATTAATTTGTAAAGGAAGTATCTGAACACTATGGCCTTGGCATTCACCAAAAAAACGATGCATCGATGAAAATTTAATGACGACTTCTTGAGATAAATAATTAAATAAAGAAAATCCTTGAATAAAAATGTCTTTTGTAGATTAGATTAAGTAGTTTAGTATTTCATGCTATCCTTTATTTTCCACTGCCCTCTAATGCGTAAATGGGTACACGAGAAAAGTGTACGCATGATGTGAATGAACTGAAGCTAGCTAGTTTTACTCTACCAATTAATAGAACCCATCACACGTAATGAATTTACTCTTTGGGATATCCTTCAGTTCGTTGATTTTATCCATAAAATTCCCATTGCTAGTGATTATTTTATGCGTTCTTTTGATGTGAAGTCTCTTTTCATTAATATTCCAGTGGTGGAAACTAGTAATATAATTTGTAACACTTTTCTGAATCAAATAATGTTTTGAATATGGACAGGGGTACTTTTGGTAAATTCCTTAAGTTCACGGCTTATGACAATTTTCATATTTAATGATGTCCTGTACAAACAGGTGGACAATATGGCTATGTGGTTTTCTTTAGGCCCCTCCTTTGCCAACAGCTTTCCCTGTTACCATGAACAAAACTGGCTGTCAAATTGCCCTGCCCAATTTCATCCTGTAATTTTCAAACATTACGTCGATGATTGTTTTCTACTTTTCAAGGACAGAACCCATGTCCCGCTCTTCCTTAATTATATCAGTTCTCGTTATCCTAACACTAAATTGAGATAAGTTAAGTTTTTTGGATATCACAGTTTTAAAACTGCTAATTTAATGGGTACCAATTCAGACTGGCGAGCTAAATATATAATATTATGGAGGTTTTAGGGTCTGCCCTTCTTGGCCTACTTTTCATAATGAATTGCAATATCTTAGATAATTTTTTAAAGTAAATTCTTTTCCTCACGACATTTTCTGACCGTTACCTTCATATTTCCTCGCAAAACATTTTTTCAACCTAAAATTTTGATTCCGGATATACCAAAGTTGAAGGTGTTTACCAAACTGACATACTTGGGACCATACACCCATAAATTAAATAAATCAGTATGAAGTCTCTCCAAGCTCATTTTCGTCATAAAAAGCAATTGTCTGAACTTAATGATCCTGGTTGTATATTTATATAAGTGTACAGGTTGCCAAGCCCGCTACATTGGTCAAACCACCTTACAATTAAAACATAGGATCAGTAATTATAAAGGTATTTCGTCTAGAACTGGTCGACCTCTATCAAAACCTGAGTATTGAGCCATTAATAATCATCATTTTAATACTTTTCATCGGATAGTTTTAAACAACTTTTCAATTTTAGAAATTAATTCGGAGGATCTTAGTTTGAAAATATTGGAATCTCAATATACTGTATTAAAGCTCATAAACCATTTCTTAATGAACAGACTTCATCTGTTAAACTTTACATGGAATAACCCCGTAATCAGGGGTGCAGTGCCAATTTTATAGGTGCCGGAGCTCTGGTGGGCCTGACAAAAGCCTGCCATTTCCTATCCTGTTTCTATATATGCCACACGATGACTAAGTATTTCGTGTTTGCACTCACTCACTAAACTGTTGATAATTAATGGAGACAATTTTTTTGTTGCTTGTTATGGTAATTCCTCCAAACTTCCTCTTGCAGAGGTGCCGGAGCGGCGCTCCGGTGAGCTCCGGCAGCACTGCACCCCTGCCCGTAATTAATTAAATTTATGTTTAACGACCAATGAACCAATTACTTAAATTGTAAAATGTTCTCCCTCTTTCTCTTTTCTTGAACGTGGCCTTCGTCTTTTTCCGGCATCTCTTGCTGAAGGTGTGTATTGGTTTTTTTTTTCATAATGTTTAAGTATGATTATATTTTGTAGGTGTATTTCCTTACTTTACTTGGTTCTTACAATGTTTAATTTGTCTTGTGTAGCTAAATTCCACTGAAGATGTTCCTACGATGGAATATATATATATATATATATGAACAGAAGGATCAACACAACGGCAAACATTTTCATTTATTTGTACTTCAGACGTTTCGACAAATCTTTTGTCATCATCAGTGAATTAAGTCTTAAAACCTTAAAACAAAAGTAAAAAGTGAAAATTACATCAATACAATATTAAAACCATTAAAATTAAAACCTTAAAGCAAAATGAAAATTGCATCATTTTGCTTTAAGGTTTTAATTTTAATGGTTTTAATATTGTATTGATGTAATTTTCACTTTTTACTTTTGTTTTAAGGTTTTAAGACTTAATTCACTGATGATGACAAAAGATTTGTCGAAACGTCTGAAGTACAAATAAATGAAAATGTTTGCCGTTGTGTTGATCCTTCTGTTCATCTGTAAGCTCCGTTTCCCTAAGGAGAAGTCAATAGCTTTGATATATATATATATATATATATATATATATATATATATATATATATATATATATATATATATATATATATATATATATATATAATATAGGGCCATTCAAAAAATACGCAACAGTTTAAATTGCTTATATTTCATAATATTGTTAACGTACAGGAATGATTTTTGTATTCGTTTACAGCGTACACCTGGGAGTTTTGTTACCGCTTAGGCCTAGTAGCCTAAGACGCTAGGTGAACGACTCTTGTAGCCTTAAATGAATATTTTGACGATCGCGTCATCTCGAATCGCTTCCCTGAACGTTTTGCATGTGGATGGTCTTGGCCACCATATTCTCCGGATCTCTCAATCCATGTGATTATTTTTTATGGGGATATCTGAAAGATAATGTTTACAGAAACAATCCTCTCACAATTAGTGAGCTGCAAGAGGAAATTTCATCTGTTGTCAGCATAATCACGACGTTCTACGCACAGTACAGGGTGTCCCAGAATTAACTATCTATTTCAATGAAATCGGACAAATTTTTTAAAAACACACTTTTATTTATGTTTATCATGTTTAATGTGTTAAAAATGTATAAATTTCTAAATTTTTTTCATAATTTTATTTTCATAATTTTTTCATAGTTTTTCATAGTTTTATTTTCATTCTCTTTCAGAACCCTATTAATAATGAATACACAAGAACGCATCTTTGTTGTAACATCCCGTATCAAAGGAATGCAATGTAATGAAATCGGAGAAAAATTTACAAGAAGATTCCACAGAACCGGTCCTACAGACAAAGCGATTCGTGAACTTGTGAACAAATTTAAAAGAACTGGATCCGTACACGACGAGGTGGGAAGAGGACGCCCAAGGACAGCACGTAACAGTACCGAACAGGTACGACAATTGTTTGAGGATGAACCAACAACTTCGGTTAGGGAGGCCGGTCGAAGACTCAACATATCCAAGACAACAGTTCATAGAATCTTGCGTTCGACACTGATGAAAAAGGCTTTGATACGGGATGTTACAACAAAGATGCGTTCTTGTGTATTCATTATTAATAGGGTTCTGAAAGAGAATGAAAATAAAACTATGAAAACTATGAAAAAATTATGAAAATAAAATTATGAAAAAAATTTAGAAATTTCTACATTTTTAACACATAATTAAACATGATAAACATAAATAAAAGTGTGTTTTTAAATTTTTTTTTCCGATTTCATTGAAATAGTTAATTCTGGGACACCCTGTACTTGCCAAGTTTCAACGTCGACTGCAAATGGTTTTGGATGCCGGTGGTTCACACATTGAACATGTTTTTCATTAAATAAAACCCCCCAATTGTACGCTGTAAACTAATACAAAAATCACTCCTGTATGTTAACAATATTACGAAATATAAGCAATTTAAACTGTTGCGTCTTTTTTGAATGGCCATATATATATATATTATATATATATATATATATATATATATATATATATATATATATATACTGCATTGCCTCGCAGTTTTGAAAGATTCGAACTGGCCCCTTTCACTCGGAGACGGGCATTGCCCATTACGCTACGATAGAATATGAAAGTTAACAACATCCTGCTAACATTTGCATCTAATGACACGCTCGTGTTTGCCAAGGAGATTTGAAATAAGTATTGTTCATTGGCTCGAGTGCAGGGGGTTAGCAAAGTAAAAACACCACTGGACGCGAAAACGTTGTTTC